>JAOBRG010302979.1:0-15745 GCA_027574985.1 Umimayanthus nakama
ATGCCCGACCCCCGGGACACATCCTGGTGTCAAATTCCCGCCCCCGCGGGCATGAAAGCTGGTCAAACGCCCGGGGGGGATGTTTAAGCTTCGATTTGATCGGTGCATAAACAAACGAGTTTTTGGTCTGCGTCGCAGGCTAGCAGTGCCCCATTTACTCGAATAAGCGCCGCACCTGAGACACCTTAAATTAGCGCCACGGCGCTTGTTCGAGTAAACACGCTATGTACGTACGGCGAATATTCAGGAGTTTACCTATTCGACGTCGATGACTTCAGTGTAACTCGCGTCAATTACCAAGCTTTAATACTAAAAATTAGAATGGGGGCACTAGTTGGAATTAGGTGTTTATTAACAAAAACACATTCGAAGGGGGCGCGCTAACTTACTCGAATCGTTAGTGTAAGTCCTTTCCAGTGAGAGTTACCTAATAAAGTATGATTGTTATTATTATCATTATCATTATTATCATTATCATTATTATAATACCTCTATACAGTACGGTGAAAGGCATCGTATCTTTATAATCGATTTCTTTAAAATCAAACCAATTTGACTTAAATAATTAATTTTAAAAACCCTCTGTCTAGGTGATCTAAACACACAACAAAACAATTTTTCTGGTGTATAGTATTTATTTTATTTGTGTTAAAAAATCTCGGGCTCACATTAACAGAAGCACCGATATTATCACAACATTGAAAAGCCTTTTGGTCTGTAGATGGGAAATAACTCCATTTGTAACACCATTCAAGAAAGTTTCAAGTCAGTTAGACAAGGAAGCCAGTTACTATAACTACACACGTCAAGCAAGAGCACTGTGTAATCATTGGATGACTAGTTTTGCAGTCAGTGTTGGCAAGCAAGATGAAAATGGGTTTTACTCAATGGTCAATATGGTATGTTTTCTTTGCCTGTAAGGTTTGGTGTTTAGTGGTCTATTTGAGAATCAGCACTCCATCAGAGTAGACAATCTGTACACTACCCCTCTGAAATAACATTTGAACAAAAGTTTTGCCTTAAGTCTCGCATGAAGTTTACTGAAAACTTTCACATGCTCAAGCTTGACTTTAAATTTCAAAATATTTTTCTATAACAGGACTTATTTTTTTTCAGTTCTGAAGTGCTATCCTTGGAAACACAAGGAACGTCCCCTCCAAGCTGGTCAAAAAATGACAGGAAAAAAATAAAGAGTAAAAAGAGAGCTAGCCTTGTCAATGTCATTCTTGCCCGTGATTCACTTGGCATCCAAGACAAACTGCCCATGGGTTTCCGAGGATGATGTAGTAGTTAAAGCCCAGCTCGAAAATCCCCATAATTGCATCTGATCAATGCAAAAATATCTACATAATCCTTTAGGATCAATAGAAGCCCCTGCAATGTAAATGGACTTAATTGCACTTGTGATGAACAAGATGGATAACTTTTTAGTTTTCACATAATGAATACACAAAGATAAAGCAGGACCAACATAAGTTTCATTGCCAAAGCTAGTGTGGAAGCCACTTGGAAAACTGAGGCAGTAAAACAAGCAATAACTTTAATTTTACTCCACAGTGGCATACACCTGGAATTTACATTAACTCTGTTGCCTAGTGACTTTAGAAACACTTGCCAATAAAGCAACCATCAGAACATCATCAAAATCCTATTTTAAGCTTTAGACAAATACTTAACTTACATCTTTGATAGAACCCATATACAATATGTTTTACTTTTAAATATAATTTGTTTGTTGATTTAATGCCTCTAGTATCGCTGGCTTCCTAGGCAAAGAAATGGAATTACTGACTACTGCTTTTGTGGATAAGAGAAAACTTTTCTATGGTAAGAAACAGTACAATGAAATTCAAAATGCTAAGAACTCCTTCACTTAAATTATTCATCTGAGCCAGTGTTGCGCTTCTGTCGCCTGTTCCTGGGAGAACGCCTTGGAGAACTTTTACCACCTGAAAATAGGCAAGCAAGTGTGCAACCAAATTATTAACCAGAAAATTAAAAAAAAATTAATTAACATTTACCTTGAACTTTGGTTAAGACAGACCAATTAAATTTTACAAACATTCTAGGCAACAAAAACAAGATTGGAGATTGGAAAAACAAAGCAAGCAAATTGTTTGCTTGAAATCAAGACTTGACTGACAACTGGTAGGAATAAGTTCTAATTCCTACATATGTCCGGACAATTTTTTGTGGTTTAAAATGTTTGTCTTGTGCAGGCCAAGATCAGCCAACAATTGTTGATGTGTTACTGGGAATGGCAATGAATGGGTCTGGTTAATGTAACTTTAAAAGATTGTGTATAATTACTAACAACAACCATATGGAATTACAGTCTGTAATAGTATTCATTTCAATACATTTCTCCAAATATTTAATATTGCTGTATTTAAAATTTAATATTGCTGTACTCACTGAATTCAGTTGTGGTTTCCTTTGGCAGCCAGTCATAGTCAATATCAGTGTTCTGCTGGGTGCCCATTTCAATTGTAGGTTTGGCCGATGTTAAAAGCTTCTTGCCCTACAAAAAAGAGATTGACACAGTATTCAACAGGATCAGGGGCAGTATGATCCAGTGTTCAAATCTGAATGATAGTTAAAATGTAGGTATGACAGATAAACATCAGTTAATTTCTTTAGTAATCTCAAACCTGTGCCTTCAGTCTCTTCTGAGGAAGGCTATTGTTCTAAATATCACACTGGGAGGGTATTGTGAACTAGCATTCACGTGCTTGTAGCTAAGGGAAGAACCATTTATCTCAGAGGGGAGGAGTGGGCTTTTTTGAAAAAAAATTTCCTGCAAGCCAAGTTCTCATAAAAAATAATTCCTGCAGCAACTGGTGAACGAAAAATTATCCTGCATCACATTCCCAAGGGAAAAAAAATGTTGCAGTTCAAAAAAAAATTCCTGCTTGTGTTTTGTATCAAAAAAAATTCTTGCACACTAGAGGCATGAAAAAAATTCCTGCTCACCAAAAAAGCCCATCCCCCCCTCAAAGATCAAATGGTCCATCCCTAAGTGAAAGTCAGTAAGGTCTGAAAGACCACTCTTTTCTAGCTGTGATATCAACTTCTGTTGATCAAGACCCATTTGTGCCAAAAAAGTCTTGCAAAATAATTTCATTATTATTTTATGGTTGAAAAAACTTTAACAGCAACTAGTAGCATCTTTCAATGAATTTCAAATAAATTTTCAAAGACATGTCTCTGGCTTGTTTTGCATTTGTATTTAATGAAGTACATGTACTTACCACACCAACTGAAGTGACGAAGTAGTGGCCACCCATCACAACCAGCAGGCCAATAGCGGCAAGGAACACGTACAAGAAGAAACTATAAAGAATTTTATAAAAGATACATGTGGTAAACTCATAATCAAACAATGACTACAGCTATTCTTATAATCAAAAAGCTGTTGCTTTCAGTTGAGTATCACTCCATCATAATAAAACGTTGATGAACTTACGTTTCTCCATCGAATCCTTCATCATTTTCAACAATATTGATCGTCTCGTTGAACACAGCATCAGTGAATTGTTTCGATGTCTAGGAAACAATCGCCAAAAGTATGTCAGCAACAAGAACAATCTTAGATCCTCACCAACAACCACAGGATAGAACTAAAGGCACCTGAAGTTATCATTGACTACTAAAACTACAACATCAACTGAAAACCTTTGATTTGTGTATTTCTGTGGATAGAGTTTCCTAATCTTTCTGAGACTGGAAACACAGTGCTCACAGGATAAATAAAATGTCAAACTTACAGCATCTTTGTACAGCAGGTTGACCACAAGTCCAAAGGGACGTCCACCAAATGATTCATGTGGCCTGAACGCATACTCAAAGGTAGCCTAGGAAGAAAAAAGTCTGTGTAAATATATAAGTCACAGCAAAACACTCAATTGAAAACTCATCCTTTTAGCACATAAAATCAAGTAAACAGTATAATTGAGGTACATAAACTTGTTTATACAAACAGTACCTCATGCACAGTGGTGTACAGTGAAGCTCAATCTACTAAAAAAACATTTTTACAACATGAACAAACAGAAAAAATAGGGAAAAAATTGAAAGCTTGCATCACCTCCTGTATGGTTGAAAGAAAGTGCATGTTGACAGTAGACAATGTTTATATCCAAAAATCTGACAACAACCATAGTTTAGTTAATATTGTTCTACCTTAGCTTTTAAATGCTACTACTTCAAAAGAAAAACTCTCAATATTTTGTTTCAACAAGGATGACAGAATTACTATTAATTATTCCCAAACTGTAAATTAAAAACTTTTGTGATATTTACTATACTTTCTTGTTATGGATAACCATCCACTTCTTAATTGCAAATCTAGGCAACATTCATCTTAGGGTGATCCTTTCAGCAAATTTACATGTACTGACAAAAACGCTTTCTTGAAAGTTCTTTAATTTTTGTACTGAAAAGTTAAAGTTATTCCGAAGATGGGTAATTCAAAAACTCTACAGTCAGCTTTTTTTTCATTCAAAGTTGGTTGTCTTGAGAAGTTTGAAAAGCTGTTAAGTTCTTACAGCCACACAAAACGAAAAACTTAAGAAAGTATTAATTAAGAGAAATTTAATGGTACCGACCTGATGACCTGGCTTTACTAGGGAGTTGTACTGAAAGGCTGTGAACTAAAATGACACAAAACAGCTGTCAGAATTGTTTGTGTGTGAGTGTGTCTGTGTGCGTTGGGGTGGTAGGGCCGACACAGGAAATCTCCTTGTTTACCCAGATTCTTCCCCATTCATCCAATGATGACGCATTTTCTCTTTCAGTCTTATCAATTTTTTCTTTCCCTTCACGCTTAACCTATTTCTATTGTTACCAGGAAATGTTGCTCATTTGATCCCACAAGATATTGACAATTTACCTATATGAAAGTCATCCTGACCTATCCCCCCACATCCAACCCCCCCCCCCCCCATCTCTTACCCACCCTTCAGGACTTTTCTAGATCTTAGATTTGTACATGGGCATAAACAATGATTGTTCATTTTACCAAGGCATAAAATAAACCCATTTCATTCAAAACAGTGGATTCACATTAACTGAACAGCACTTATACTAGGGATAAACCAGTGTTCTAGCCAGCTTTAAAAAATGACAGGGCGCCCTTAGGGAAACCTCAAAATATTTGGTTTTCCACCTAAGTCTTCATTAACACTTGTAATGTACAAGATCACAATAAATGACAGGGTGCTGGAAGAAAAACAACAGGGTGCTGTGCCCTATTTTTTTGGCCTAGTTAGAACACTGATAAACTGACATGCAACCGAGAGTCTTTAAGAACTTTTTAAAAAAAATATTCTAAAAGGAGCTGCAGACATAAACATTCTACCCCGGAAGTTTTGCATCCAAGCTGTATTAAATCCCTTAGCACATACTTAAAATTATTTAAAGACTTACATTCTGGATATAATAACTGAAATCTTGTGGGTATCTGTTTAAAGAAAATGAAAAAAGGTTAACTAGGAAGAACAAAACAACATCACAGAAGGCATACTTTAGGTTACTATTATTTCAATCACTTGAGTAAAAAAGCTATGTCTTTCAATACATTTGTGAGAAATATTTCGTCAATGGCCGTTTTTATACTAGAGACGGCTAAGACGTCTAGATGACTGTTAAGGACGTCTAGTATAAGGACGAGATGGCCTTATTGATGGCCTTTGGTGAGATATCACTAGTGGACTTTGGTTTGCAGGTCACCATATTGACTTGTGACTAGTCCACACCCTGATTTGTGCATCGAGCTTTGGTTTCATGTTAGCAAGGCCGCCATTTTCTGGGCGTCTCGTCTTTATACTTGACGGCTAAGCCATCTGGCAAAATAAGGTCAGCAGTGGGCATCATTTTGACGTTCTTAATTTTAGACGTCTTAGCTGTCAGACATCTAAGCCGTCTGCATTTTTTCTCGACTTTATACTACAAGTTTAAGACGTCTTAGGAGCTTAAGGTCATCTAGACGTCTTAGCCGTCTCTAGTATAAAAACAGCCAATAACAATTAATGGTCAACAGTAACAATGTTCAACAATAAGTTAATATACTTCAGTGTCTAAATTAAATCTAGTTAAAAGAAATATATTGTTACTTTGGAACACTAAAACACAACGATTTTTAAAACCATCCTTTGTTACAAGTGATATTGGATTTGAAATATTTGTTTGTTTCTCAGCATAGTACACAAAAATATAAATCACTTTTTACCTAAGAGAAGCTTCCATGGTTTCAACAATGAAATCTGCTTTTCCATTGTTGCTAAATCCAACCAGAACCTTTACTGGCTGTCCTGCAGGAAGCTCTGCAAAACCAACAACATCTCCATGTATTAATTCATGCCACTGATTTAGTTGACTGAAAGCATGTTGGTTCCAAATAATCAATTATAATAACAATACTTCTATGTGTGCCATTGCTTTGCTTTAAAACTTACTAAAACAAGTATATATTTAAATTAAAAAATACACTGCTAAGCAAAAAAGAAGCGGTTTTCCACTGTCTGATGTTCTATCCAGTCTGTGAACTGCCACAAAATAACTCACGCTGGTTGGTTCCCTTGGTGAACAAGATCACTGTGTCGGCATCAGGAGAGGGTTTCATAGTTTCTTCTTTCTCCTCCTCTTCTGTGGCCTCTGCTTCGGTTTTCTAAAAATGCAGAAAATCTCCAATGTAAAGCATAGGTTTAATAGAAGTTAAAAATGACAAAAAAAAACCCAAACCTGATCACCATATTTTCTCAATGCTGGTATACTTGTAATTTAGTCTACTGACTTTTTTAGCTTATTTTAAGAGCAACTGTTTTTGAATGGATACAGAAAATTTTCTCAGCCTAAACAGCCAGGTGTCAAAATACCACATGAACATAACATAAATTATTTATCATCCATACCCCCTACCCCTCAAAAAGAAGACACTTTCTCTACTCTTAAGAACTAGGATCACTTAGTAATTTCACTCATACTGCTTGTTTCAGAGACCAGAGTGAGAACATCCTACTAGAGTGAGAGCCACATAGAAGATATTTTATGAAGAGAGCATTTTATCTGCTTAACAAACAGAGGCCTCAGTCAGCATATTCAGACCTCCGTCACAGTTTTTCCCTATATGGACCGGCCATAAGATGGTAAATAACTTGTTTATTTTTTCCTCCAACGGACAAGCACATCAAGGGGCAAAGCAGAGGCAAAGCAGAGGCAAAGCAGCGCAGGTTAACGTGACCGTGGTCAGATGTAGGAAAATCTTGCCCGCTCACGAATACGCTAAGAACCAACCATAATTCAGTATTATTTTGTTACTGTGACAGCAGAGGAAAAAATAAAACATAATATTTAACAGCTATTCCACGAGCGCGCGTTGGATATGAGCTTTCATATAGCGGACGAGGTGCGAAGCACCGAGTCGGCTATCATAAGCTCATATCCAACAAGCGCGAGTGGAATAATTGTTTTATTAAATACCAAACACTGGATAAAAATATCTCGAATCCTGTTTTCTACTGAGTTGAGTTTTCTACCACTTTAAGGGGAGATTTTCTGTGATAAATTTCAGTTTCCATATTTGGACATATATTGCAGTATACAGGATTTATACCAGGAGTAGAGAGCCAATCAGATTACCGGAATTTCAATATCCAGTGCTCGGTATTTAATAATAGCAGTTAGACATAATGCACAAAAGCAAAAGGTGAACATGGTGTAAAACCTGTTTGAAAAAAGGTTTCTCATCTGATTTTGAGCCTCTTCTCAGTACAAACAAGTGTAAAAAAAACATGTATATATATCCTGACAGATTTCTCTTCAGTCCTAGCCGCAGACATAATTTATACAATAACTGGTCCCCAGGTTTTCTCAACCAACAACT
This sequence comes from Umimayanthus nakama, assembly GCA_027574985.1. Taxonomy (NCBI): domain Eukaryota; kingdom Metazoa; phylum Cnidaria; class Anthozoa; order Zoantharia; family Parazoanthidae; genus Umimayanthus; species Umimayanthus nakama. The sequence continues at coordinate 7,883 of JAOBRG010302979.1, forward strand.
CACCTTGTCAGCAGCAGCAGCAGTATCAGATTCAGGTGCCTCAGGTGTTTCATCTGCCGCAGGAGGCTCACTTGGTTCAGGTTCTTTGATTTCCTCTGGCTCATCTGTTTCCACCTGAAATTCAATGTCAGGAAATTATAAAATGTATTAGCTCTTAAGTTAGCCCTTAATTGTAAGTTGTACATCACAACCTACACTTGTGTAGATACAAAGTGCAAGACCAATGGCTGACATGGTTTGTGCTTAGACCTCATCTCTTACTTGTTATCAAACACACTGTCATATGATTATGATTCTATGTGTTTAGTTTTCTATAAATTTACACAATGCCTTAATTGGCTCCTAATAAGTGCCTGGTTCAAACATTGCAATTCTCATGCAATGAATGAATACAATGCTAATGAGAATTTTTAATGGCTCTACCTCATTTGCATTGTGTTCTGCATATAAGAAATGCAACCTTTGAACCTGGCCTTACTTCTTTTGCATTTGCACACTAAAAGAACACTTGCAGCCCAATGATACATCATCTCCCCCCCCTCAAAAAAACATACTTGTTTTGGATTCATGGCAAGCACAGGAATAACTATTACAAGGCACTACAAGCACAAATCAAGCCCCTTCTCCATGCCAGTTTTTAGCCCTTTCATTCCTAGCAAGTTTAACAACATTTATTTTTTCCTTGCAATATCAATAAAAATACAAGATGTTTTGTTATGAGAATACAAGAATTGATCAAACACTGCAAGCGATCTAGCCTGAAAATAAAATTCTCTCAAACTGTTTCAAAAGAATAGTAAGGAAACCACGCATTTAGGGGAATTTAATAACACACCATTTGTTGTGTTTGGTGCTGGAAGGGTCCATATTTTTTGCATCATTACAACCAACAAGTGCCTTTAATACTATACTTAAGTTATTGATACAATGAATGTCTTTCACCCTAAACTACTAATTATATGTGATAGAGATTAGAGTAGCCATCATTTGAACAAATCAACTGGGGAAATTAAATACACCATTTTATGATTAAAAACGAGAATTTATACTGGTATTAAATGCAACCGTAAAACACAATGTTTTCTCTGTTGCCGCTATAGCAATACTGGCAAATAAACAAGTTATAACTTATCTTAAATTACAACTAACAATTATTGTTGCTGATTGTGTTCACTTGAATAAAAAGAAACAAGTTGTACGCAGCAAATATCCAACCTTCAGGTCATCTTCGTCACTGGCAGTATCTGCGTCAGATTCTGCAGCACCAGCAGAATCCGAATCGCTTTCAACCTCATCTTCGTCAGCTGTAACTAATACATCTACGAGTAGAACAGACATCGAGACAAAACACCGTCAATAGCGGAATGCCACGTACTAAATTTACAACAATTGCCCAAAATTTTTACAAGCAAAGCGGACCGAAAAATAAATAACCGTAAAACTAGTATATTTAACAGCGTATTCATGTGATTCACGTGTCCTCAGTTGATTAAATTGAAATCATTAACCAGTGCAGAGATGGGTCGCAAGTGTTCGTTGAAAAGAACAAAGGAGATATATAGTTTTGGAACCACAACGAAAATAAGATAAAACATCTTCCAGATCGCCGTGGCCAAAACTAGATAACAGCTATTTGCTTACACCTAAGCATTGGTACACATCATTCCAAATGCCTAACACATCATAGGACACCGAAGCAACTGGGTAATATATACATCAGTGAAATTTATCAATGAAAAAAGAAATCACGCAACATTGATTCCTCACCGTTTCCAGTTAGCAGAATTATCGAGGGTAAGACCAATAGTAAAATAAAGAACAACTTATGAAGAAACCGAAACATCTTGAACTGAGTTTAATATCCTTTACAGAGAAAGGATGGAAATGGATTTCCTGACTGTGTTTTTAACACAATCAGACCAAAATGGCTTCTCGAACAAAAAGGACTAGCAAGAAATGAGTGAGCGAACCTAAACTGACTAGTCAGCGGATTACTCCATTAGGTACCAGGTTTTAGCTTCCCTTGCTCGGACAGGAGCTGAAAGCGAGAGTTCTCTTTGCCGGCGACAATTTGTTGAATATTTGTTGCTTTCATTCACTTTGTTCACCATGCTTATAAAAGTAAAGGTAAGAAAAATGTAGTTCGTTGAACTGTTTATCATATTTTCAGCTGTCATATTACCTAGTCACTAATTTTTAATCTTATCTTTCTTTTCCCTCTTGGCACCAACTTCAAGACTTTGACAGGGAAAGAGGTGAGACCGAGAAATTTCTATCCTCATTACGTGCATTGGCATTGCTGATCTTGTTTTGTGACATTCTAGTGTCTAATTCTCCAGTAATTCTTTCTTAGATTGAAATCGACATTGAGCCTACGGACAAAGTAAGTAGTTCTTCCGATCTACAATTAACAAAGCTTCGGTTTTCAGATTTCTGTTCAACACAACAGACCTTCACAGTTGCAAAAGAAAATATGCTGGTATCACCATCAATTGTTTTCAGTTTGGTTTGTACTTTGTTATTTGACGTGTTGGTTCTCTGTCACTAATAATGATATACAGATCCATGTATTGAATATACAAAAGTATTATTAATGCACAACTTCGTCAGCATTTTTAACTTAAGAAGTCTATTGACGCATAACCGATCTGTTACAAGTAGGCTTTTGACACAACTGATAACAAATCTGGAGACAACATTGCAATTAAAGTGGGCTCTACTCTGCTAAAGGGTAACTTCCTCTGGAGGTGTTTGTCTTCAATTTTGTATAATAAGAGATTGTTTTTACAGATTTTTGGTACCAAATTCAAAGTAATAAAATTCTTCCTATTTCTTTTTTAGGTTGAAAGAATAAAAGAAAGAGTTGAAGAAAAAGAAGGAATACCACCCCCTCAACAAAGGTTCTTACATTTTTTGTATGTCAAACTTGAGAGGAAAGTAATGGGCAAACTGCCTTTTGATGCAAGTACATGTTCTCACCAACTACCACAGAGTTCTTGCACTTTCTTTGCCTGATGAGGCCCTGAGGAAAATAACTTGATAGTAACCCATTTTATTATATGGCTGACTGATTTTGTGCGCTGTGATTGGTCAATTCAAAGTCCGAAAGTAGCAGTACGGACCGCTAGTTCTCAATCACCTTTTCAAAAACCGAATAATCAACAAAGCCATATAATAAACATCTTATGAGCTTTGTTTGCTCGGCCGTATGGAAAGTTATGGATCCTCGATTTTTCCTTCCTTGCTTTCATGGCCTGCACGCTTCACGCTTGGGCCATAAAAGGAAGGAAAAAACTCGGTCCATAACTTGCCGTACAGACCTCGCACTCGGCTGATAAGAGGTATGTATTCTGTGTTTGAGTTGACAAACTTTTTATTAAAAGGTAACTGATATCTAATAATAACAATAATAATAATAATACTTTAATATATTTTAGACATTAACCAAGGGCCCTGGTTAAAAATGCTTGACTACATTAGACCACAACACCAATATTACAGGGCTTGAAATTGCGACTGATACAGGCGCACTTGCGACTAAAATTTTTGCTTTTGCGACTAAAATTTGCCGATAAGTCGCAAATTTGCGACCAGTTTGTGGACGTTCATTCCGTCATATGTTGGCGACTGGCAACTATTTTAAGCCTAAGTTAATAAAGGAATATTCATATTTGAGAGTACCGTGTCTTATTTATAAATAAAAAAATCAAAATCTTTGGGTAAAATCCTGTTTAATTTACCTTCAAGTTACGTAGATCGATCGCCCTTCTCATGCACCATTAAAGCAGTTTCTTTAAGTTGTGTATGGCGGGCGCAATGCTTAGAGCGAAGACGGCTGATTAGTAACGCAGACGCAGAACGTTTTAAGCTTCTTTTGTAAACATTTTCCGAGCGGTCTCGTTTATTATTTTTTTGCGACTAAATTTTTCAAACTTGCGACTAAATTTTCGGAACTAGTTGCAAATTATCGACTTAGTTTTTTTCTTAATTTCAAGCCCTGTATTAGCCTATATGTACTCTTATCGTCATGTATGGGGGTTCTTTTGAGTTTCCTGATAAAACCCTGAGATACTAAGCCAATAGCTTAATGACACTGTAAAGGAATGGTGTGACAAAAGAAGGTTGCCCAAAGTACAACTAACTTCAATCAGACCAGTGAAAGAACCCGGTACTTCTTGTTGGTAGTGAGAGATCTTATCAACTCTAAACTGTGCCAACCTGGCGCAGAGTAGATTGTCAAGTGAATGGACTCTCAAACCCCAAATATGCCATCTATTAACTAACCTTGTGACCATCAAGTGTGTTGAGAAACTTTCGTGCAAGGCAGTAAAATATCTCAATAATGTATTTAATTCCTTTGTAATGCTCTTGAAGTTAAAATTAAGACCTTAAATATTATTATTTATACCTTTTTTCCTTTTAATTTATTGTTTGTTTTGTTTAGATTGATCTTCAGTGGAAAGCAAATGTAAGTATGAGTTTTTTCCCACCTAAAATACTTTATTTCTGTAGTAAAAATGTTACTTTTGAAAGAAAAATATGTTGTAAGGTGGATATACACCTATTTCTTGAAAGGTTGACTTAAAAGAAACATAAATAATGAAAGATGTGACCCTGTAGAATGATGGGTAATAGCTTATTGTCATGCTCGGCATGTGAAAACTGGTCTCAGTTTCTGTATCACTGAAACAGTAATCTGCTGAAGGTGCAATGATACGCAAATGAGATCCGTTGTCAAGTGACTCGCATATTTCTTTAGAAGCTATTACCAAACACCCCTTGGTGTCGTATCTTTGATGATTTGTACTTTTTTACGGTTAACCTTTCTTGAAATAGGTGTAGACAAGTTATGTAATCTTGATCAGTTTTTCTGACTTTAAAACATTACTAAAGTACAAGTACTTGACAGTCAAGTATTATAAATTTGGTTAATTGTGGATTTTTATAGCTTAGAATAGCAACCTGCCAGGGGTAACTGTTGTGACTATTCAGATTAACAACTAGAATACAAAGAAAGAAGAATTAACATGATTGTATAGTTTTGGATAAATACGGTGAGGGAAAGCTTCACCTTTAACTTTGGTTGCAAGTAGGGGATTTGGAGAAAATAGTTAAAGGGGTAAACACTAAGTTAATAAATTGCAACAAACAACCCCCCCCCCCCTATGCAAGCAAGTGCCACTCCTTGGATAGCAAATGTTCCAGTGTTCATCCACTAAAATATTATTAACCTAAATTTAGTTTTCAACTTACCATTAAACTTTTAAAAAACTAAAAATTCCTTTATTTAAAATTTACAAATTCCCCCACACCACTTTTTCACATCCACTTTTCCAAAAATTATGAAATATTTGTAAACCTCTATAAACTAAGGCACTGTGCTGCTATAATAAATTATTAATTTTAAAATTTTTCCAAATTAAAACCTTGGTACTAAAGATTAAGATGTAGTTGGCACTGAAAATTCAACTAATGATATATTGCTTCCCCTTGAGTTTTCTTCCCATTTTCTGTGTTCTATCCAGCTTTATCCCAACTTCCTTGTACTCACCTTGTTCATTGATGATCACACTGACTCCTGTGATCATCAATGAACAATTTAACACTGTGAACATTGCTTCATTTTTTTTCAATACAAAATGCCAACTATTGGATAGCTCTGTGGACTTTTTCACTATGCTTCTAGATAGGAACCAATTAGTACACATTACTGCAACCAAGTTTCTTTTTTAATAATGTATACATCTCATGTACCAATCACTTCATACTAACTTGGAAAAAAAATCAAATTTTGTCCCAAACCTGCTAGAATTTGAAACATTGATTTCAAATGAGGCATTAAAACATTGTTTTAAATGTTGAAACTATCGTTTTTACTAAACAAGACCATCTTCAGGTTTAAGTCATTTTATCATTATTGAGAATTCTATTTTTAAACATTTAAAACTAACTTGTCTAATACATCAAAATTTTAAACCCTGTTTCTGTTACTTCAATCTTGACAGTGGAAGTATATTTTGGTTAGTCCCATATTACGCCATATACTCCTGGTGTTCTTGAGTAGCAACCGATTGTTTCTTTAAAAACTATCTCTGTGCCCAATTGAGACATATTGATTTTTATTTTGATAGGAATGATGACAAAACAGCGGCTGACTACAAAATCCAGGGGGGTTCAGTGTTACACTTAGTGCTTGCATTACGGGGTGGCCAGCAGGTATAAATGTCGCAGACTGAAACACAGATCACGGAACAGATGCCAACTACAAATGTCACAGAAACTGTACAATGCTGTGCTGGTGTACTGAGAAAATTGTGCAAGATTTCCTTTTAAAACTGAACATGTAAATTGTACATCTTGTCATAATGACAGAATAGAAAATGTTTTCAAAACAAATTGTGTTTTGTTCCACAGGTCAATTGCTGGTAGTTATTTTGATTTAAAGTTCCGTAAATATACAGCAACCTCTATAATTATATAACTGGACTTTTTGCCAATAAATATATTATCTCACTCGACTTCGCTTATCTGCAGAGAGAAGCATTTCCACAGATTCCAAGGGTTTTGTAAACTATCAAATAGGTTAACTAAGTAACAACATGATTTGTTACTTTTAAAATTTTATGATATGAGCTACAAGGACTTAACTAGTAGCAAGAGAAAATTATTACTGGCATTAGGATCTCACAATCTTGCTTTCTTGCATTATAGATTTTTGTTTCTCTGTGCATACTTTGAGATGGTTGTTCCAATCAAGTCTTCTGTTTGAATCAAAAGGAAGAGAACCTAGATGTTTTTGTAAATCCATTTTTGTGTCTTCTTTTATCCCTAGGATAGTTGAATTTCTAGGACATAATTCTAGTGTTGTTTATCAGTTGTAGCTTGCCAAATGTAATCAATTTTGGAGTAAAGTGGTTGTAAATGTAGGAAAAGTTTGTTCTTCTGTATTCTGCCCTGGATAGGGGTAAAACTAAATTTGTAGAACTGGTCTGATTGTCCAATTTTCAATTTCCCATTTTTTCTCGGGCCTTTTTTAATGGAAAATGGTATATGAAATACACGTACACATCAAACATGTCATATTTCAAAACCTTTGTTATCAAAAGTTTTTGACTTTTGAAATGTGGCTTCACTATCCTTGGGTATTTGGGTTTATTAGTTTTGATGAAAGACGGCCAGGGAGAAACTAGGGGCAAGTTTGATTTCCATGGTACCTAATTTTTTTGGGAGGGGGGAGGGGGGTGCCGAGATGAGCAATCTAACTATAGACTGCAGCTGGACAATTATATGCTACTCTACAAATCTTATCTTTTCTACGAAATCCAAAGTTTATGAGCCCCACTTCCAGCTGTATTCACAGCAAACTTTTCTTGTCAACATATAGAGAGAGCAAGCAGATGTTCCACATAATTCACCATAAATGAATGTCGGGATCTTGACCTTGTAATCTGAGCCTTTAGGAAATTTTGGTGTTTTGATGATGTATTGCATAACACTTGACGTTTGGTTTACCAAAGATATACACGCTTTTTTTTTTTATAAGAACAAACCTTATAAGAAAACCCAGGCTGAGATTGGCCCAAAAATTAAGACCAAGCTAAGAATAATCACCAGGCTGAAAATTTGATCAGAAAAATTTAAGAAATTTAATATATCCTTAAACACAGATTGAGATGAGCATGAAAACAAAACTTGTCAGAATTTAGCTTGGTCAACAGGCGCTGGAAGAGTGATTAAGCACAGGCAGACAAATCTAACAGTGCGAGTTGTCATGAAATTTTTACATTCGGTGATTTGCAACGGTGAGTTAGGCCACGTGACGTCATGAAATTTGCACGCTCGGTGATTCCATATATTTACTGT
>JAOBRG010303312.1:10097-22771 GCA_027574985.1 Umimayanthus nakama
ATATTATAACACTATTTCTAAACTATCTTGGCGTAAAAAATCAACTTTTAAGACCAACGTTGCCTGTTGAAGTTTGCACAGTGTTTGATGCAGTGGTCAACTAACCTATGATATCCTGCTGTTACACGGGGGCAGATTAATGGCTGCAAACCTGACTACAGCTGCAGCAAACCGCAATGGCATTACGTTGGTAAGCAATGTTTCCGGCCTGATTAGTTTGTTGTGGTTTTGGTAGCCAAGCATTTAATGGGGTGCGGCATATCTTTGTCAGCAAGGAGTTGCCATTTTCGACCGCAAAAAACACGACAAAAGAATTGAGATAAAAGGAGTGTCAAACCACTGTAAATATTCGAGGAAGTCGGGTAGGTTTTGGAATTCAATAAAGAAAATACCTTAAAATAATTGTAAGGCTATGTTTATAAAATAGAGGAAGTTTAATTTCCTTTGCCTGAGTGCGACTTTAACACAAAATCAGACGAACAGATTTAAATCAAAATCAAACAACCGAATCGTTAAACAGGTCTTCAACATTTTGATCTATTTGTTTGCCCCAACGTACACCTAGATTAAAATAGCCAAAGAAGTTACTCGATGCAGAAAAATGGGAAAAATGAAACCAAATGAGAGGCTGCGGTAAAAAGCGAATATCCCTCTAAGTCGGTTTCGGTTGATGCAAAGGCTCGCGGCCGAATGCATGATAAAATGGCTTAAAATAGCCACCGATTCATGCAGTCAGTTGTCTGGTTCCTAAACGCTGTATTTTTTATCACTGTGTCGAAGCCATTTCCTGCAAAGTGAGTCTTTGCCAAACAAAACATTTAGTACCCAACTAAAAAAAACTGAATCTGACCTGGAGGAGCAAAACAAAATTTTCATTTTGAAAGAAGACCACACAGTTTTCAACGGAAGTAGGCGTTAACTAATCTTCTGCTATCTGCCACTGATTTTCATCTTTGAAAGTCTCTGGACTTTCAAAACTGTTCTATATCCTAAAGACTTTCGAAACTGTTCAATATTTTTGTAAAAAAGATTGATCCTCTGAATTCATGCAGAAAATTTCTGGAGTGTCAATCAAATTAGCAGATTAACCTTTTAAATATTTTTTCACAGCAGCTGAACAAGTGAATTAACAAATCCACGCAGGAGGTCCAACATATCTGTGTTTGTTCACACTGTTATTGGAACTTTTTGGGGTGAAACTGAAATTTGTGAACTTGACCTACAACTGTTTGGTTTGGTCACTAGCGGCCCTTGGACCGCGCGCTGGAGATAAAATCCCTTATTCAGGCTTCGGCAAAACCACACTCAACTTGTGCAACTAGTACTATTCTATGCAATCGAACTTTGTAAATTATTTTTAAAGGAGTTTTTTCTCCTTCGAATTTTATAAATAAAGGTTAAAGCAGCGCATTCAGTCACACCGCTTTTACAGAGAGCTGTATAATTCTTCCCCAGGATGTTTCTTCAAGCGAATCCCGGAGGACACTATGCGGTGCACATAACGTGTAAACTTATAAAGAACTCAAGTGCTTTAGTACTCAGTGCCATTATAAACCAGGTCACGTAGCTGGGAAACATTTTGACCACTAAAATGACTAGTTCCGCTAAAAAGGAACAAAAACTACATGAGCTTCTACCCTGTAAGAGTACCTTAAGGCTTTTTAAAAACGTTCCTTGAAAAACACAATATCACGTATACGTTAATGCTATATTTTGCAAAGTAAATCTTGTATGCGGAGGGTAATAGTTTTTAGACAGTAATTTAGACCTCAAGCTATTTGTACTGCCCTATCTTACCAAAAAAAAATTAAGCCGCATGCTTTTGACTTCCCAAGTTTGAAATCGAAAACAGACGGGGTGCCTTTTTCACCGATAAGTTTTCTTGACGTTATGTATTGTTATTTTAAGCCTATTGTTTTGTAAACTTTCTTGAAGGCTTACACGTGCCTCAATTCAATTGCATTAGGCTCAATATTAACGGGATATTACAAAGGGACTTACGAGACTGTAGTCAAAATGACAATTACAAAATCAGTACAAGGCAATTTGTTTACGGCTTTTAGTAATAAAGTCCTTTGATTTACGCTAATCTGGTCCTCGATTTTATTTCCGTAACTATATCAAAATCTCGACCTTATGCTGATAACTAAGCCGAGTACATTTACAATATCTGTGACTGATGAGACAACTAGTGTTGCATGCCCAAGGAATAAAGAAACCACAGCCGATATTGCTCGCACACCCCACTTAAACTGGCGCTTATCCAAACCGTCTCTCTGGTCTTTTTGCCTCTTCCAATCTTGGAACCAATCTTCGCTATCTTTCTGCTTGAAACCGCAAAGTTACCGCCTTTTAATTCTAGTCTGGTAAACATTAAACACCCGTTGCATCGACAAGCCCGCAGATTGCACCATTTTCGGCCTATAAAAACAGTTACGTAAGCTCTCATAAACTCTGAAAAGTCAGTAATGAAAGGTTTTCCTTGTGTGCTCTATTTTTTTTCCGGTGGAGACATAAGGCAAGATCCAAGACGCCGCTAAGGGGTCAGAGACGGTGATGGAGGTGAGCGGGAAATGATACTTGGAGGAAACAAGCAATTTCTGATATTGTTCCTTGACATCTGGTGGTTGTTTAATATATTTAGAGTTGCTTTTGTATCTATTCAGAGGGATGTCATGATAAAGTCGGAATCTCGGGTGCCAACGGCGAGATATAAACTGACTTGTGCAGTAGTGCAACGTGCAAATGCCGCCGGAAAATTGTAGTTTTTACTTTTTTAAAAAAGTTTGAGTGAAAACTAATATTGAGTACGGGAACTCTCGAAAGTCTAAAACAGTAAAAATTTGATAGTACAAATCCTTCCAAATGTCAACATGAGTGTAATAAAAGTGTAAATAAATGGCCGGAAATTGCTTCGTGTAATAGTGGACGTTTGCCAAAACACCGATAGCAGTGGAGATATATCTAGCGGCTGATAACCGTTGTGCCAAAACACGTTTTCTGGTTTCTTAGCATTGTAAAGTAATTCCATTTCCTGGTGTATAATTTGATTTGAAGGTACCGGTCCTAAATGCGTCTGTTCGTCCTTGCCGTCTGGTGTTAACCTCCAAAATAGAAGTATTTTACCCTATGAAAACGACCAAAGCAATCAATTTATGAAGTTAGTAAAGTGTGATCTAAGATTCGAACAATGTTTAAAATTTTCAAGTAGTGAATACAGACACAGCGGACAATAGAGCCAATTACTTGGGAGATATATGGCACTAAGAGACGATGCGATTACTTCGCAAGTTTCGCACTTTGTGACCACGGAGTTTCATTACTCGGGCCGTGAGGCATCGAGTCGAGTGTTTTAGTTTTTTTTTCGTCTTCGCGTTGCGTTTGTCAGGTACTTGGTTTATGCTACCGTATTTTCCGGACTATAACCCGCGGGTTATCTGTTAATTTTACCTTGTATCATGGAAGGTGAGGGTAATCTACCAGTGCGGGTTATCTGCTAGATTCTGAAGTGAACAACTTGTACAGTTGTAGCATTGACTTTCAACAAAATTGCTCTGCTAGATTGTACGGTAGATGTACCTAAACTTTGTTTACTAGTAATCCAGTTAACTCCCCAATTTTTGCTGCCTACCGGTGCCATTTAATTTGGCCTTACTATCTGAGAAGCAGATGAATAAATGCTGCCAACATCTTATATGCATTTGACTTTTTTTTGTTTTATGTTTTAACAATCAATGTCACGATATACGTGGTAGAAATTAATGAATGGGGGTACTTCTATTTATTTTTGAGATAAGAACATGGGGGAGCGGGTTATCTGCGGTGCGGGTTATAGTCCGGAAAATACGGTACACGATTTGCACTCTACTAAACAAGATGGCCGGCAAGATTTCTCGCTGCAATAGCAGCTTTGAACAGCATGAAAGTGTATAGTAGACGTAAAGAAGTGCATTTAGGAAAGTTAAAAAACACCAATCATTTCGCTTTCGAGATTTTTCCTTTATAACACCAAAGATATCGCTAAATGGAACTATCAAGATCGACCAGGTCACTTGTTCATTTGAACACACTTGACCGAGAAAGATGTCAGGCAAAGGACTCTGATGTGCACAGGGAACAATTAGCAACAAGGAGCTATCATATATTATGTTTGACAATGACAAAGCTCATAGATGTTGTTTTTAAACGCCCGCGTAGTTGTCAAAAAATGAACTGCATTCACAGAAATTTAAATCGCCACATTTTTTGTTGGATATTTTAACAGCAGTGTATAAAATTATCAAGTTAAAAAAAAATTAAAAAGTTAAGCATTGAGGCTGTAACAGATTCAAGTTGGACGGACTAGCTCGTATGGCTCGTATGCTCCCTTTTAGTTCTTCCCCACTGCTATCACTTTTCTTTTGTTGTTAGGACGTAATTAATTGTTTGTATATATATATTTCATGTATGCTACTCATGTTTAAATAATGCAGTGAAAATGAATTAAATTAAATTAAAATTCAGTTATAAGGTTCAGATAAAGTGACTAAGTTTGTGATTTAATACTTACATTACTTTTTTTTGTTTTATATCAATATAGCTAGTGCCAACACTTTGATAATAATTGGTTTGGTAAAGTAGACTTAAATTTACTCGGTTGGAGGTGTCCTGATCTGCAAGCATTATTGCAACTCATTTATAATTTTCCTGTTCTGGTATTACAGTGTTTATTGCAAGTTTTAGCTAACCAATTGGGATTTATTATGGAACCTGTGTAGTTGTCAAAAAATGAAAGTCTGCATTCACAGAAATTTAAATACCGGGTAGCTAAATTTTCTCTGTGGGATATTTTAGTAGCTGTGTATAGAACTATCAAATTAAAATAAATGGAAAAGTTAAGTGTATTGATGCTGTAACAGATTCAAATTATTAGGTTCAGATAAAATGGCTTTGTGATCACATGCTATTCTCTTCTATATCAGTATAGCTGATGCCGACACTTTGATATCTTGCGAGATTAAAGAAAAATGAGTTATTTTTAATAAGTCAAGTTCTAAAAAGAACTTAGATTACTGGGTTGTGAGTGTCCTGATCTGTTTCAAAAACAGAAATGTTAAAAAAAGATTAAATGAGAACCCTATGGCTTGGGAAACAGTACTTGAATGCCTGAAACATGTAACGGTTGCCTTTTAATAATGTGAAGTGGTCAGGATTACAACTCACTGTTCACAAGCATTGTTGCAACTCATATTCATAATTTTCCTGCCTTGATGTTAGAGTGTTGATTGTAAATTTTAGCTAACCAAACGGGGTTTATTAGGAAACCGGTTTTTTTGGGGTGGGCGGTTAATTAAAAGAGCTTTGGGTTGTTCTCTTAAAATTTTGCTTAGTTGGGAGAATAGAAATTTTGAATATGAAAGGTTCCACAACAAGAATCACCCAAACCGCAGTTTTCCAAATTAGATGATGGATACTATTGGTTGGTGGGAGGTTACTTGGATTTTGTTTTACAACTCCACAAATGATCTATTGCAAAGATATATTTATGGCAGCCTATGACTTGTTACATGATTAATGGAATGGTGTTGAAATTTTTTTGTTTTAGCCAGAGGTGTTCAACTGGAGCCCTTCGTATCAGAAGTACAAAAGTTTTCAGTACATGATATTTAAGGGAAGAAATGTAAAAAGTTCCATGCAATGGCAATTTAACACAAATTACATTTTTTAAAAATTTGTATAAACAGATAATTTCATCATAAACCTCGATCCTCCAAATCAATAAGTAATATGTGATAACAGACAAATTTTAGTGCAAATTGTAAAATTCGGTGAATGACATCATAAATATTTATTTTTGTCTTTCTGGATTTTTCCATTTCTGTTTTTTATGTTTGGTATATTTAAGACCTTATCTACTCCAATAGCTTAAATTGATTCAATTGGTATGTAACAGATACCCCCCCTTTTTTCGCTTTTAAATTCACATTTCTGATAATCCTATGTTTTACTGCATTGATCAAGTACTTTTAATCAAGAGTTTTTGGCTGTGTTGGCCTTTTAAACAAAAACCGAGAGAATTCTACAAAAAAAACTGTTTTAATTTTGAAAAATTATATTATGACACCATATTGATATGAATTCTTCAGCAATCAATAAAATTAATATTTCAAAATATAGTTTCATAACAATACCCTCAAAACTCTTTTATCTCTAAAGGGTGGGGAAGGGAGGGGGCTTTTGAACATTTCTAGTGGCCACTTCTAATGTTCAATTCAGTTCTGTTCAATACCCGTTCATTGATATTAATAGTAACAATGTGTATTAATAATCTAAAAATGATTGCAGTTTACTAATAATGGTTTTACAGACATTGAACAAGCAAATTAAGGTTTGTTACCAAACAAATTTAAAACCACAAATGCACATTCAATCTGAATAGGAAGGCTTCTACTTCTCTATTAAGAAACAGGTTTTGGGAGCAGCATTCAGGATTTTCCTGTTATATTATAAGCAGTCTAGCATGCTTTCAGTAGACTCCCCAGCACTATATATTTTTTATAGAAAACATTGTAAAATCAATATAATTATACATGTTAAGTAGTGATGAAATAAAATTGATAGACTACACAGAAGTCAAAGTCTCCCCCAAACATTGTTTAATGTAAATGAGATGCACTTAATTTGTGTCCAATTCAAAAACTATTATTTTTAGCAGAAACTGACAACATGGGTGATATATATTAATTTTTTGTCTTGGAATGAACATGACACAACTGCTATCACATAGAAATAAACACAATAAAATTAAACAATGTCAAAATTGTGTGTGTTCTAGTAATAAATAATGTCAAAATTGTGAAATGTGCCTGTAATCCAAATATTCTTGCACAGTCTCCAAGAATATAGAGAAAAATTCTTGTAATGATCTCTACAGTTGACTTGCAGCAACTTAATTATTCAAATTTACTGGTCAGTTGCAAACTTCAGATTCAGAATTTTCCACTTTACAATACTAGCATTTCTCAATTAGTTTTGGAGAACATTCCATAACAAAAGCATTTACAGTCGTATAAATATCAAAACAGCAAAAGGAAAACATTCTCGTCCTTCAAAAATTCAACAAGTGAAAAGTAAGAGAAGCACAAGTAGAACAAAGTTTTATGAAAAAACCTTCGGAATAAACTCAACAGTCAAAGAAAACCAAACCAACAAAAACAGTCGAAGAGTTAAAATGGTGTAAACAGGTCTGGTTGTATTAGGGATTCATCATCTCCAGACAATGCACTTGGCTGTGCAACAAGTATTAATCACAAGCTTTGAAAATACAGCAAAACAGTCTTGGTTACCCTTCCCCCATAAGGGAACATAAATAAATAAATAAACAACAAAATAACTACTCAATATTTAGTATTTTAATGCATTGTTTGACACAGTATTTTTAAACAGCAACATCTGTACTTGCTCTTGAGGAAGCCAAGTTGTTCACTCCTGTAACTGCAAAACAATTCAAGGTTATAAACAACTCATCACAACGTTATCACTAGTCACCCTTTAAATAAGATTAGTGGGTATGCCTAGTACAATGGTGTGGTCAGAGAGGTTTGGCTTGAGAATCTTATGTTCTCACCATGGTCGATATGATGGGGAAAAAAGAATAAATCATCATTCCACACCTTTACCAGGCAAAATAGAGAATGAGCTTAAATCAGAGTTTTTTTGTTTGATGAATTGATCAAGTATTTTTAATCAAATAAACTGTTTTGGCCTTCACTACAAAAATAGGAGAAAACTTTTTAGAAAAACACTGGTTTATGGAGAAACGGAGTCGTAATGACACCGTTATGGTTTGTATTATATATACTGATAATAGTGTCAATACTTCAGAACTCTAAAAAACACAGGAGGAATGTGGTTAAGGGATCACCTGACCTATAGCTTAGTTACTGAATTTATATTACAACTAGAATAATCAAGCTGACTGTTCGCAAAAGCAAAACTAATTTCAGGAAAAATTACATCAAGTCTTACCTCCATTTTTTCAGCTTGAAACTCTAGCTACTGTTGGTTCCCTGTAACATTTTAAAACATAATATATCAGAAAAATGAAAACTTACTATTGTCACAGCAAAACTTCAACATCCCAAAACATTTTTTTGATCCAATCAGATCTTCTACATGCACCTATATATTTTGAGTCTCAATAACTATCAATGACCCACTACTGGCAACCTGTCAGACATCCAAGGAAGTATTACCATCACCAAGATGCTTTCACATCCCTCTGGTGGAAACTGCGAATATGGGATACATCATCATTCAGGTGACCAGATAACAATAATTCTTCAGTATAAAAAGGATTAAACCCTTTAACTTACCAAATCAGAAAATGTTGTACTGCCAATCTCGAGTTATGTTAAATTGCCATTAATCTTTGCATTACCTGTGAAAAAGAAACAAATGATTCACCACCGTGACATCATACATGTCTTTGGTACTAGTAATAAAAGTTTGGTTAAAAAAGTTCATTATTGAGCTCAGTCAGACATCCAAGGAATATAAACCATCACTTGTGGTGTTAACACCAATCTGGTGGAAACTGCGAAATGGGATACATCATCACTCTGGCTCAATACAAACTTAAGTTGTCTAATGAAAAGGTTACAGGTTAAGAGCTGCACATGGTTCTGCAACATTGCACTATACAGTAATGGCAGCCAAACACCAACTGTGAGCACCAGTCACTGAATTCTTACTTGAAAATAAATGTATTTCATGTGGTTCATTTTCAATAATTGCTGATAAATAACATTTTTTCTTGGTGTTTGCTTTTCACAAACGTTACCCATTATTTATAAAGCCTGGGCAGAAACCCAGGAACAGGAAAATCAATGAAAAAGATACATTCAATTCTTTAGTACAAAGTGGAAAACAAAAGGTTCAGTTTTTATAAGAGGTTTGTATCTGTTTACCTTGCAAAATCCATTATGAAAACTTTACTGCTCCATCACTCTTTGGACCAGCCACTTACACCTGTTGAAAGAGTGGATTATCATTCAGTCAAGATTTTAGTGTTAATTTATTCCAATCAGATGTATCGACTGAAGCCATTATATGTGGTCAGGGTGGTTTGGCTTGATAGTCCACAATCATCATCATGATCGATATGATGGGGAAAAAAGTTAAGATAATCATTCCACACCAGGCTTCAACAACACAGTGACTAGAACTATACACGTCATCCCCATCCTCCCACAACTACACAAAATTAGTAACCACCAGGTTGCATATGCGTCAAGTTTAAACTTGTAGTTCCCAAGACAACTGACTAGGGGACATGCCTGCACCCAGATTGATGATGCATGACTAGAAACCGCAACTCTCAACTTCACAAAACAAATTCTTTTTTAAAAAAATGGAAAGGAACTACCCCATAAAATATCAGACAACATCTAAGTGTTACAAATCTACTTAAATGCATGAACTTCCCTTTAATTTAATGGTATTTGACTTTGAATTACTTAAGAGGTAGTAAGAAAACTTAGCTGGTGTAACTAAAAATGGAAAACTGATCATGTGTAAAAGTCGACTTATCATAACCAACAAGCAGTTTTAGTTTTAAATATGTGCACTAAAAAACTAAGAGTTTTTATATTTGAAACTACACACCTTCATTATCTCGCTGTAGATTTCAAGAGGTTATGATGGGTACCTCCTGTTTTGCTCAAGGCTAAAAGTACACCATATCCTGAAGAGAGTAAATAAAAGATTTAACACAAAACTTATTAATATTAATAATTTTGCAGGGATATACCATGAAAAATGCCAAATAATATCTTGTTTATTTTTTTCATCACATTATGGGACTGTCAGACTGACGTGTCAATCTCAGCATTATCGTCCTAAGACAGGGATAACTGAAACTGTCTCATCATTCAGTCCTGGTAAAGCAATTCAATAAACAAACACAAAAAAGGATTATAATCAATCACTTACTGTTTTTTTGTGAAAGATGTTACACATTACTTCAACCATGTTCCTAAAAACAAGATTAAAAAAAACAGTAAATGAGTCAGACTAACTTGTGCATCGAACAAGACAGTGTGTCAAGAGTAACATAGGTATGACACCACATGGCCTCAGAGGCGTAAAATGCGTTCACTGAACCAAAGCACTCAAACAAGAGGTGTCAGATACTGACTCATCAGTGGACATGTGGAACAGGAGTTGTCACCTAGAACCCAAAGTGAGCTAATTCCAAGTTACTTATAAAATAACAGGAAAAGACACAGCATATTTTAAAACAGCTCAATACAGAACCCTTCCTTCAAACTGATGTTTGTGGAAACTGAACTTATTTGGAAATAAGCTGCTACTACAACAGAAAAGGAACAGATTTTACTATTTCATTAATACTACTGTCATACCTTTGTTAAATCAACAATGAAATTTCAAAAAGGGAGATATGTTTGCAAGACTTTGATTTTAAAACTATACCTACACAGCTCACAGTCATTACTGCTATCTTCCAGAATGTGTAATAACCAAAACTCCTGCAGAAATAAGGTCAGTATTAGCAAGGCAAGAAACAAAAATAGCAGTTTAAACTAGATACATTGGTAAACAAGTGTGATAAGCTCAGCTAGACATTTATTACTTCAAAACCATATTATTGGCTTGTTCAGAGACTCTAGTCAATTCTTCATTGCTTATCACATTAGAGTCCTTTTATCTACAGCACAACATGAAAATTTCAAGTGGTATACACTTGAAACAAAGGAACTGTGTATATTCATTTGTTGAAAAAAAGTAGACAACTGTTAACCAAATTTTGAAAAACACAAACTTTATTTTATTTCCTAGGTTTTCATAATTTTGCTTTAAGTTCAGATCCAGGTTTAAGTTTTAAAAAATCTATTTTAGGAAAAAAAACCTCAACACAAGTTTTACTTTCGTTAGGTTATAAAAAAGCTAAACTAGCATGAATGAAACTTTAGGAGCTGCACATATCAACCTTTGCTCAGTCCAACCAAATGGGAAATAATCATCCGGTGTCTTAACTTTGTACAATGCATTGAAGGTTTAGAAAATGTTTTAGTTCAAAAAATTATTCAGTTGAGGGATTCGTTATTAACATGAGTCTCACGAAATCTACACCTACCTTTGCCCATCTCGTGGATTACCCAACAATGAAAAGTCAGAGCTGCCATTTTGATCTTCCTCTATTCAAACATTAATAAAAATCAACTCAGCAAGTGATAACGTTGAAAACTAGTGATATCAAAATTACAAAATTGAAACTGCATTGTATATGAGGTTGCTCTCAGACAAATGCCTCGATTTTGCATCAGTTGACAGGACTGCTACAGCATGTCCTTCAGGCTCGTCATCTTGTGTCATCACCAAGCAACCTGCATCAATGCCATTGCTAAATGCAGTTGACAAAACACAGTTTTGCTCTTAAAGTCGAGGCCAGCCAAACAGTTAATTATACAATCTTATTCCAGTGGCTAGATACTGATGAGCCATCTTCCCCAAGGAAAGTACCATAAAATCTTGAAGTTCAAGAAAACACTCATACTACAGGCTAGGTCAAACTGAACTGAACCAAGTTACACTTACAGACTACAGTCGGTTACAAAATATCAAACGCAGAACCAGCCACCAGATCAAATACTTTTGGTTCTCAGACGAAATCAGTCTTTAAAATTAAATGCAACGCACTTGCAAAACTCAAAATGTCATTAAGACTGCCTTAAAAGTATCGGACAGGAAAGGGAGACCGAATAAAAACACTTTTTCCCGATTTCAAATGAGAAACGCGTTCAATGGTCTGTTTGATGATCGCAGAGCTGAGCACGTGTTCCGATGCAGTGAATGAGTGATGTTCAAGATTCTTTCAACTTCAAGCAAGTCAGGGAGTGAATTGGGACGAATACTGTATTTCAAAGAAAGAAAAGAACAAAGCAAGGGTTCTTATAGTTATAGCGAATACCAAAACTTTTTCACATAAACCGAGTATAACCAAAAACACACTCACATTCACAGCAACTTCGTTCCACACAGCAGAGCAAGAGGACCACGATGTTGAAGAGCGACGCTTTATACCGACTAGCACGTGACTAAGAATCGCTTCTGATTGGATGTCAGATAAGTTACTGCTCGTGCGCGGACGCCGTCCTCCGCTGAACGTAATTTCCAAGAGCCCAAGTGTCTGACCCCCACCCCCAAATTTCAGAGTATATACAGAGTATTGACAAAGAAAACTAGTCTAAAAATATGCTCAAAACAGCTTTCCAAATTTCCCGGGACAGCCGGGCATGATACCTTTGGGAAGAAGGCTCGTGCCTTTGGCAGCGCCCGCAAAAATTAAATAATCATGCGGCCCCTCCAAATTTCTTCCCCATAAAGTTCTTCAAGGAGTAAAAAATGTTATCGCCTTGTTTCTCTTTCTCTCTTCTCTCTAGAGGCACCTCTATGTCACCCGACGAACACCTGTATGACAATAAATTGACATAGATCGGTACCTCTAATACGAACACCTCTAATCAAGGCTCAAGTATATGAAAGTATACGGACACCTCTGCTATATAACACCCCTATTATACGGACACCTCTATGCCATGGGCAACTCAATGACAAAGACCGGCACCACTCTAATACGGACACTTCTATTATACGTACACCTCCAATATACG
>JAOBRG010303313.1:0-15742 GCA_027574985.1 Umimayanthus nakama
ATATGGCTAACAGGAACGGCTGATCATCTATTTTATAAAAAGAGAAGAAAGGACAAAACGAAATGACTACACAAGAGTAGACAAATAACAAAGTTGTCAAAGTTTACAAAGACAAAAGAAATTCCTTGAGCTTTTTACTAAATAACGAAAAGCTTTCACAATCTTTGATGTTGCTACGTAGGGAATTAAAAAACTTTGGTCTTTGTTGCTTACCTGTTGATGAGTATCTCAGTATCTTGGTCGCTGCGCAAAATTGAGCAACTGGTAGAAACATTTGGCGGATTCAGGATTTTCAAAAGGGAGGGCACCAACGGGCGCCGAAGGCGCGAGCTTTCTAGGGGGGTCTGGGCGCATGCTCCCCAGAAATTTTTGAAAATTTTAGTCTCTAAAATAGCCTTTTTCAGCATTTTGAGAGGAATTTCTTATTCGTTTAGTACTTATTTTTTGCTACAAAGTTTTGGTTTCTGTAAAAAATTATGAAAAAAAATCCAAAAGGGAGGGGGCGGGGCACAGGCCCCCCAGACCCCCCCTCCCCCTTGTATCCGCCACTGCACGCAACGGTACAACAACAAAAGAACTTTCACGTGTATTTAGAATTCGCATTATAAAAACCGTTCACTTTACTTGTTATTGCGGAATACTATTTATTGTGTTGTCATGAGAAAAAAAATCAAGATTCAAGATCTCTGTTCAAGATTCATGATTCATTTATTTTTTGTCGATGATTCATGATTCACAGCCTGCGAGATGATGTTATTCACGATTCCCTCACTTATTTTAGCCGTGATTCATGATTCAAGATTCCGCTTCCACCCCCGACCTTCAGGATGAATTGCACATTTAACTCGTGAGTATTTATAAGCCAATGGGATGAATGCCGTCGAAACTTAAAGCTAGGCCCTGGTCAGCTTGACTGGGTTCTACTTAGAGGGTTTACTTGCTACCCCAGTTCAATGGTAATCTTTGCTTTGTGTCGCTTAAAACAGTGTGATCTGCATCAGCTCGTTAACGTATTTTGACAAAGACTTTCTCTTCCGAACAACAGTTCTTCAAGAGACTCAAACTGTTACACTTCTATAAACGTTGAAGGCTTATCTTCTGAGCAGCATTTCCTACTACATGTAGACACTTAAATGTTATTTGTACAGACGTTGAAAATATAAACTTTGCTTATCGAGCGATCAGAGGTAGGGTAAACTACAAACTCTATACTTCTTTTTCTTTATCCAAAAATGCAAACTCTGCTTACGGTGGGAAAGTCCATGAAATTCTGCTAGTTGTAGTAACCTGTTATGCCAAAAGGTATGCAAAACATAATCTGTCATGGCTTTTTCACAGGAGCGTAGCTAGCCCTAAGGCTAACGCCATTAAGCCAAGGCTTAACAGCAATTTTCTCTGTGATATTTGTTGCCCGATCGCTCTATCATTATGATTCAAGCACACGTTATCAAGCATAGGTTATTCGTTAAAAGGTGTGTTCAGCAGTTGATAACGTATTTGGCTATTGTAAACAGTTTGAGAGAGTGTCAGTGTAACAGCGGATTTGATTAGCCTTTGATTCCGCCGGGCTTTACAGGGAAAAATTGCCTAGCTACGTTCCTGACTCAACTGAAGTTTTAGCACATCCGAATACAGGTTCTGATCAAAGCCAGGTAAGGACAGGCACAGATACATTGAAGGCTCGCAGTGCAAATGATTTGTTTATCGTATTGCTGTTGCTTGGGGCTCCATGAAAATAATTCGCGATTGTTAAGCGCTTTGCTATCAAGGATAGGCGAATAAGCAATTAAGCTTATCATTTTTTCCACAGGCCGTTTGTCAAACTCTGAATCATTTTTGTACTTAATTTGTCACTCTTGCATCAGTGACTATTGTTTTGAAAAACTATGCATAAACAAAAAGTAACTGACAATTGTTTTTCATAGACGGAGTCATATTTCTGTCTTCGCCAGAGCAGGGCAGAAGAGCAAAACTGTTCTTGCCGTTTTACTTTAAATCCTGTCGTATGCGGCAAAGTTTGCTGAGAGATCTGTCGTGTTTGATAAGTCTTTCCTTGTAAGATAGACTTTTCACAGTGATCTTCATTAAACGGCCAATAGTCGATGAATTTGAGAGTGCGAGAGTGCTGTGTTCGGTAGAGTTGAGCGAAATTAATGAATTAAAACAAGCTAAATTTCTTTTAAGATAAGATGTAGTTAAATATCTAATAATAAAAATTAGCGAAACAAGTTTTAGACAACACTTCGATGACTCCATGTCATCATTTTCAAGTGAAAAGAGAACACATTTTGGTAACTTAATATATCCCGTGCGAGGTGATAAAACGAAAAAGTGTGCATGAAAATTGTGACAAGTTTAAACAAATAGTTTTTGCGCGTATGGAAAGGAGGTGTGTTTAGCAGTGGATGACCATGCATACACACAATCAGACTCCATGCATACACACAATGTGTTTAGCAGTTGATGACCGCGCATACACACAATCAGACTCCATACGCGCAAAACTATTTATTTAAATTTGTCATTATTTACATGCACACTTTTACGTTTTATCACCTCGCACGGTATAATTTAAGTTACCAAAATTTTTTCTCTTTTCGCTAGAAAATGATAACAGTTATCGAAACGTTGTGTAAAATTTGTTTCACTAATTTTTATCATTCGATTTCTTTTTCAAAGCTTTTGGGTCACAACTTTTGACAAAGTTACTCGTCTATCTAATGTTTAGTGTACCACGTGACTTCGCAGTAAAATCGATTAAAAAATAATTTTTTAATCCGTTAAGCATAACATGAATATCCATTAAAACTTTTTACTGCAAACCAAGGCCACCGCTTTGAATGGCCCATTTCTATTTAAAAAATAAAACTTGGTTTTAAAAACTAGTCACGTTTTCTCGTTCTACCTTCTCCTGTTCCCCAAGGGTGTAACTTCTCAATATTTTAAAATTCTACAATTGTTTCCATGGCTTTTGTTTCACTGAGATAATTTGTATAAATAAAAGGACAAGATCGTCGCGCCCAACTGAAATTGCGCAATTAGCACAGAAACGTTTGCTTTTTAATACAAATAACAGTACTAGGTTAACCTTTGTTTCTTGTATGACCAGGTAAAAAATTGTCTTCAGGATGAAACATGTGTAGTTTTCTAAAACAGGAGCAAACACGGCAAGCTACAACCAGACAACAGATATCAAGAGGCCAAATTGACCCGAAATCTGTGCTGCAAGCAGTGACCAACAGCTGACCCAACAGTATCGCGACTCTTTTAGCTCTTGTGCACGGTGAGATTTTCATATCATTTTTTGACGCTATATATATCCGTGCCATTCTTAGTTTAGTATAACAAACTATTTGTGAGCACGGACCGGTCCAAAATATGTCCAAATGGTAGGTTGGTTGGTGGTTTGGGAAGGTTTCGAAGGTTAATTCGTAATAAGCTGGGTTTTGTCGTCATAAGGTGAGGAAAATGTGTGATTTAGTCAACAAAAATTGATGTGCATGCGCGGCATGATTCGTCGCTCTGTAGTTTTGGTGGAAAATTGATGTTGCGAGCGTTAATCCTTCGTCAGAATAAACTCGGTTTGTAGAGGGTTTTGAGAAGCTAGAATTTGTCAGGAAATTGCAAACCTGGTTTTTGTTCAATTTATTTTAAACTTATTCCAAAAATGATTTTCAGTTTTAATAACTCAAAACATGTTAAACACATTTTATAAAGAAGTGTCGGATTCTACAAACTGTGTTTCCGTGATCCAAAGTATGAAATGCTGCCAGTCGACTAAGTCGACATGGAATATTAATACGTGTACTAAAGATACACGTGTCGCCTTCAGTAGATTAGATTTTTTTCCTTTAAGTTTTTTCCTAGCAAACCTCTTAAATGTGGTGAGGCATGTAAACTTCATTTATAGTTGTGCTTCACCTTTAATGCTTAAGTTCATAAGAAACTCTTCTACAGCTAAGTTTCAAAACTGCCTTGAACTCCATCTGGATGTTTGGCAACACGAACAATTTAGAATACTAATAACTTTGACTGAATGTGCTGTTTATTTTTATTTGCTATATTTTATTACCCTTTTAGCGTTACGCAGACATGTTATTGCTATTTTATGTAGTTAGTTAGCTAGTTATTGTTACTGAGAACATTTGGCTCTATATCTGCATTGATTAAAACAAACCTCTGATACTCGAAGTTGTAAAAGAAACCGAAAAAAGCTGCGCGAAAGCAGCAGGAACAAATTTTGACATAACACATGAGCTATGTCAACAGTTCGCGATCCAATTCATCATACAATACAGTAAAGCTGTGAAGTTTATAGAAACTCTTTAAACTAGCATTTGAAAAATACAAAACCTTTTGATCGATATGATAAGTGAGGGCGCTGGCTATGAAAAAGAAAATACTTTCATTAAAATCAGTTTTTATAATTTATGGCGAAAACACACTTTGCGTTTGCGGTGAAGACCGAGCAGCCACATGTGGAAATACTCATGAATAAATAACTCCTGCCTGTTTACTTTGGTTGAAGTTAATTTGAGGCAAGTTTCAGCGATAGGTCAGCGAGGCGAGGATGGATGATTTTCAAGTATATATTTACTTTACTTTGCTAAAACTAAAAGCTTATTGAATTCAGAATTAAGAGCTCTTCCACAACTTAAAGAGCGAAAACGAAGTTTTATGTCTCTTCTCTACAATTCACCTAGAATGACCAACAAGCCATCTTTCTACATTTTAACTTTTGCAAGAAACTGCACATAAACAACGGCTGCTTACGATTTAAAAGGTATGATTACGTGTATGTTTAATGCTGTTGACCAACAAATATTTTGCCATAATGTCTGTATTTAAGGGAGATAAGGGTTTTGTATGAAGTGAAACGGATCGAATGTCTGATGTTATATTTAAAAGCGATTTTCAAGTCTTTCTTGTTTTGAGTACACTGTAATGCGCTTTCACAAAATTGTGTTTAGGTCATTTGGCTTGATGTCTAGCATCATAAAGTACTTTGGAAATCAATATGTAGCTTCTTGATTAACTTCACTGTACGGAAATCAATTTTACACCGACTTTCAGACTAGCCCGTTGATTATCCGGTCAATCTAAGCCAGACATTTTAATCTTTCTTTGTTTGAAGTAGTTCCTCAAAAGAGGCAAGAATTTGCCTAATGAAGGCACCGTAAAGGAGAAATAAAGATATACAGATAAAACAAATCATTGACTGAATTACTTCCCCATTGATTGTATTATACATTGAAAAAACAACTTTTGACAAAACAGTGTGAAGATTTTTAAAGATTTTTGTTCACATGCAACCAAATTGATCGATTGAGTTTTCATCTTTCGGATTATCATCATATCAGAAAAAGGTGGAATACTGAATAATTAATATTCGATTAGTTTCCGCTTTTGGATTGTTAAAAAAAACCAACAAAAAGAATACTGAAAAACCAATAAATTGAAAATGAACTACACATAAATCACGACTTACGGGATCAAAAGAGCGGCCTTCATGAGTTGCTTTTCCCAAGTTCATTATGGTTATCAGTAAATGAGACAGCTTGGACGATTCAGCACGCAATTAGGCGCTTTGTTTCTAGTCAGTGCTTCAGTAGGGTCAGAAGTAAAAAAAAGAAAGAAAATATAAAAAAACGTTGGGGGAGGGGGTCAAAGTGTTTTCGACACAGTTTTAGGGAGGGGGGCTTTTTATCGACTAGACGAAATTGTTTAATATTGACAAACTTTATTTCCATCCAGTCCAACACTAAGACTCCAAAGTCAAATTAGGCGCCAATACTTTAGGCTCACGCGTCGAGCACTGTTAGACTGGCGCATTTATTGGCTCTCTGATACATTGTAGAGAAGCTTAAATTAAGCATACTGTGATTAAGCCAAACGCAGGTTAAACATGATAAATTCATGCTTGCCGTAATACGCATTTGGTTCTGTAGGAGCATGAAGTGGTATTTTGAACATGAGATAAAGCTAGATAAACTTGAGTCCGATTTCAGTACCAAGTCTTCTTGCATGATTACCTTCTTTCAGATCAAACATATGTTGACGAATCCGGATTGTACAAGCCCCTAGAACTGTAAGCTTAAAATGATCCATCATAATTTTTTTCAACCATCGCTTTCTCCATTTTTTGTCTGTTTTGTCAGTTTGTCTTCAAGTCGGTCAAATTGTAACTATTTCTAATTTTAAGCATTTGCAAGTTTAAAAATTACTTTATTTGTTTTGTTCTTTCAGTCGCAGATTTTTAAGCAAACACACAAACACAGTTAACTATCAAAACAGTCTTACCTTCAACCGTCGGGCTCGTACGTGTATAACACAAAGCTACGATTTTCTCAGGCACTACAAGATTTTAAAAAACCAGAAACTTTCCCTTTGTCATGATTTAATGTAGCATCAATTTTCGCTACTGCTATAGGCTAATGGTTTCCAAAAATAATTGTTCTTGTTCCTGGATATATTTTGCTGAATTACTGAATGAAAGCTGACGCATTGTGCAAAATTCAAAAACATTTGGTTGTTATGCATGGTAACAACAAGGCACTCTACAGGTCTATGATATACACCGTTAATGTCTGGTAGAGTATCTCTCATCGCCATGAGCACACACAGGTACACAGCATTGAGAGGTTCAAATTTGCTCCAGCAATTATATATTTACTTTTGTCAGATCTACGCATTTTTATGGTTTTAAACCGTAAAAAAGCCATGCTTAATAACGTTTGGAAATTCGAAAAAAAAACCTAGAGTCTTTTTCTTTTCCAAATTTGTTTGCAGCATGGACAACTTTAATTAACGAAATACCTGAAGCATCTACTGTGGTCTTTCAGCTTAGTACCACCTTTTTTCTGAGATGTTACAAGAGGCGCAAAAACCTTCCACATGCGAGAAAATTTTTAAACATTATTTGTTACATTACAGTTTGAAAAAAGCAGTCATTTAACTCATATTTGTGTAAAGTACGTTTGATGTTACACATACATTCTAGCATTCTGTAAAAACAGACCGCAACTCTTCTCCTGCTCGGGAGCAATGAACTTGAATCTCATATTTAGTAGGATCGATCAAAAGCATTTTTGTAAAACAAAACCCAGTAGTTGGGATTCTGAAATAGCCTTCGAGATTTAGTCATACAACCAACTTCATAACATGACTGGACGGCAAGTTTTTCCTGATAAATTCGTGGCAAACACATCGACCAGTTTGTAAACTAAAATAAATATACACGCCCGCACTTCGTTCGATTTGAATGGGGACCTAAAGAAGGCGTCAGGTCCGGCGGAAGATGCCACGGTGGAAACCAGGAAAATCGGCTGACGAGAATGACGGATTGTAAAGTAAAAAACTTATTACGTTAGGAATTATTCAACAGTATTTATTGAGTTTTCAACCTAGCTCGGATATTGCTTTTCTAGCGATCAGTTATTTTAACCACCCGTACCATTTCGTGTACTTTACTGCCAAACTGGTTGCAACAAGTGTTACGTTGTTGGGAAAATTTAGCAGGAAGGTAAATCTCAAGTTATTAGATTTATCTGGGTTTAATGAATTTTAATGCAGTAATTATTCCATTCGTGCACTTTGATGAGAGCTTGTTTATAGCCTTCTTGGCGCTACGCACCTTGTCGATGATTATTCACTGTCTCAAATCTAACAAGGGCAAATAAAGTAATTAGTAAATATTGCCATCTGGAACTGAAGCTACTTGCAAAAACTGCTGCAAGTCAATCCTCAGTGGCGCTCTTTGCTTGTCAAGAAAATGATCTAGTGGAACCGAGAGATTTGATTAGTGCTAAAGCAGAAAACTTACCACATTATGACTTACAGTTTTAGGAATTAAAGATGGAGGCTGCTTTGCACGCTACTCATCTACAGCGTTGCCGTATGTAGAAAGTGTTGCTGAAAACTTTGAGAGGGAAGCTGATTTCAAGGCCTTTAAAAGATCAGAATTTAAGAAATTTGATAAATTAGTTTTGCCAATCGCGCTTGTTGGATTCGAGTTAATGTGAGCCAGCTAAGGGTGCGTATGCCATCTCAACGCCAACGTGCACTCATGTAGTAATTACTAAATTTTCTAATCTAGAAAGAAACTTTTTGCACCAACAACGGACTTTTAAGACACAACACTGCGTCTTGAAGCGCAGTTGAGGCTTTAGTGGTTATCGGGAGAATTGACAGAGAAAAGTTAACGGGTCGCGTAGAGCAAGTAGGAAATCAGGAAATATTGGTACCAAGATAATTTCAAAGGTATATTCATTTAGAAAAAAATGGAGCCCTTTGAAAAAAAATACGCATACAATTGCGAGTCAAGTCTCAATGATGTAATATGCTCGTCACGGAGAAGTTTCACTGGAAAACCGTGAGAGTCAACCGAGAAACGTTGACGGGTTTGAACAACGGACAAACTTACTTCAATGTAACCAGCGGTATTTGTTACCATGGAACGAAGCGAAGCACTTTTCTTGGAAAATGCCGCTCGAAAAAATAATCACAAACAATTTCTACGAGTGGACATTTTCTGCGAGTCGTCATTTAGGTTGTAGTCGTCGATGTATGAAAAACTCAAGACGTTTAAATTTTTGTACTACACTAGCTTTTTTGGAATCCTAATATCCAATCATCGAGGCTGTCATCTCCACCAGTTTGTACAAAAATACTTTCCAAGTTTGGCATTAGAGTTTCATGGGTCGCAACTTCTGAACTTGCTCCGATAGCCAATTTATGCTGCGAGCGCGAATCAAACGACGACATACATGTAGTACTACGTCATTGAAATGAAAATAAATTCACGCATGGTAAGTGGACTCCTTCCCGAAAACGACAGTTATAGCAGCAGTGTTACATGCGCAGTAAAGGTAAGCACTGTGAAACAAATTTTAAAATAATAAGCTGAAGTTGTTTTAAAAGTTTCTATAAAACTGATTGTTATCAGAGATCTGTACTGATCGGACAACAAACCGTCCTCCGCATGACGTGTACGTGTTTAATCGGGGTTAATTGTGGAGCAGCTGCAAACTAACTTCTTTAGAAAAAAAGCAAACACGTTCGATAGCAGAACAAACTGAAAATAGACGAAATTTTCAGAGTTTCAGAATCAGCATTCTCAACGGGAATATATCTAGAGTACATGTAGAGCTGATAGCAAGTTTTCAGAAGCATTAAGAAGCATAATTGAACTGCCTTTTGCCATTATACTTCAATCTTGACAAACCACTATAAACCACAAATGTAATTTCCTTGCTTGCGAAAAAATATTTACAGCCTTTGCGCCGGACCCTTTTAGCCCTTAGGCTTAGCTAGTCTTTATTGATTATCCCGGGGCATACCTAGGAAAATAAAACAAACAAGTTGCTCGGATTTAGTCGGCGCACTAAAAGCAAACTTTTATTCA
This sequence comes from Umimayanthus nakama, assembly GCA_027574985.1. Classification (NCBI taxonomy): domain Eukaryota; kingdom Metazoa; phylum Cnidaria; class Anthozoa; order Zoantharia; family Parazoanthidae; genus Umimayanthus; species Umimayanthus nakama. Next base: position 9,404 of record JAOBRG010303313.1, read on the forward strand.
GTACTAACACTGAGTGAGATTCATTTTCATACGTGATTCTTGTTGGTTCTTATCTCGGGTGTGCCTCTGAGATCTGGAGTCCAAAGTCGGCCGCTACCACGGTAAAACGAACAGAAGGAGTACAACAGCGTGCGACGCAGCATGTTCTGCCCGACCTCAGCCTCAACAAGTGCCTTAACTGCTCGACCTATCCCCACTGGTATACCGCAGAGAAGCCAAAGATCGCACGACGTTTTATAGACTGAAGTGTAGACACTCTTAATGCTCATTCCACACATATTTTTGATTCTGTCCAGACAAAGAACTTATAGATCATTTTCAGGTATTAAGCTGCTAAAACTGAAAATAAACAGAGGTAGAACCGAGCTTTTTATGACAAAACTTTTTAACAGAATTCAGTATCTGTTGAACGATTTCGCCTGACAAATTGAGAACTAACAACTAAGCGTTTCGTATTTTAACATTCTTTGTAATGAGCTTCATGAAAGGTAGATGTTTGACCTTAAACATCTACTTGGCATAATTTAGTTAAGTTTCATTTGTACTATTGAACTCTTCTTATGTATTCGATACTTAAAATTGTAAGTTTGTTTGTTTTCCCCGCCTCGACTAGGTCTACCTACCTGCAGGGTAAACCGTACACTGTAAAAAACCATATAAGAAAAGAATATTGTTGTTGTTGTTGTTACTATTATTACTATATTTGCTGTAATTTTTCTAATGCCGGAATCCTTTTCTTTAATTTGGGTAGACTAGCACGTGTGGTTTGCATGTTACCTTCTAGTCTTTCCCGCTACGCTGCGGATGCGCAACTGCGTGAACTGGGCAAAATCTTGGTAAAGTCATTTATTTCGTTGCTGTAAAATCCATGCAGTCATTGAAGTTACCTGTTATAACCACAGCCAATCAGAACACGTGTTATATCTACTTTGTTTTGTAATTCAAAATTTGAACTACTGTATTTATTCGAGTAAGCGGCCTTAGCGCTTATTTAAAAGTTTTAGGTAGGGTGGAAAAACTTTCTAGGCCACGGGGGGGGGGGGGGGTGAAGGGAGCGCTTATCAGGATATAGGCTGTAATTCTAATAAATTCGGTCTAACGATTTGTTTCGTAGTTTATCATATCAAAAAAAATGGTACATTTGCACAGAATTCTTAGCACACGGAAATCCAAATAATGATCGTATAAAAACGCATAAAAGTTTCAAAAGCTTGAAACCGTGGATACACAAAGTTGCTACTGTGAACGGAAGAGTATCGTAAAGATGTTGGCACTCTGTACCCCTGCGAACTCTGTAAGGCTTGCAAGGTTATGTGGGAAAAAAGGACAGCCAGTTTCTGTTTGGTACAGTAACTTGAAGTCGGTACTTCAGTAGATGTTGGAGTCGAAAAACAGGACGGCTGACAAGATTAAAAAAAGAAATCATCTCTGAAGAACACACTTTTCTGTAAACCTTGTGCCGTGGGCAAGTCAGATTCAAAGTGTGAATAAACAGATTTTTTTCCATTTTCTACTAAGTGCATTAAGAATTTGTCGGGAAGAATGATTCCTTATCATTTTATCAGAAGAACATTTTTAATGGAGAGGTTGTGCCATTAGCATGACACAAAATGTACTTTTTAACTTTTTCATCTGTTTACAGCTGAACTAATTAGCGAATATCATTTTTCAACTCTTGCAGGTGAAGTATTTGAAGTTATCTCGAAAACGACAGTACGATCTTTGATCAATGTGTGGTAACCAAACATGTACGGTCTTCTACTTGAAAGTGTACAGTTCTATCTCAAAGAGAAATACGGAGACGAGATATGGCAAGAAATTCGCCAGCGTGCCGGCGTAGCGCAGTGCGCGTTTGTGACACATCAAATATACAGCGACGACTTGATACACAAAATCGCAGAAGCGGCTGAAGAAACTACTTGTCAAAAGAGCAGCATGACCAAACAGGACTACATGAAGTTCTTCGGCGTATGTTTTGTCAAGTTCTTTTCACATTATGGTTATGATAAAATTGTTCGGGTGAGTGGACGTTATTTACGTGATTTTCTCATCGGTATCGATAACCTGCACGAACACATGCGGTTTGGTTACCCCAAGCTCAAGTCGCCGACTTTTTATTGCGATGAAGAGACGACATACGGACTAACTTTACACTACGTGAGTAAGCGAATGGGATTCACTCATTACGTCATTGGCCAAGTTGAAGAGATCGCTCGCTTGTTTTATAAAACTAATGTTGTTATCAAAGTCTTAGACGAAAAGCCTTCTTCAGTTGGCCAGACGCATGTCACATATCGCCTTATCTTTGACAATTCAGCGTACAAGTCACTACAGTCTGAATCATTGTTTGTGAGATCCGATCGTTGTATGGCAAACGACGTCCTTCTAGGACTATTTCCCTTCAGTTTCGTTATATCTCCAGAGCTTGTTATCGATTTGGCCTCAGAATGTATTATAACAAGCCTGGGGGATGAAATTGTTGGTAGACACGTTAGCGATATTTTCACTCTACGACGACCGCTAACAAGTTTTACCTGGGACAATGTGAGTATGAGTGTGTTTAGTTCTTAACATGCCGTAAACCCCACTCTATATTTTTTTAAAGCAAATGCAGAAGTACCTTGTTTTCACTAAACATCGATATCGATATCACAGAGAGGTTCTGATTTAAAATAAACAAAAATACTAAAAGCCTGTGACTTTTTACCAGCTATCAATGCATTACAAAAACCTAATTGCACGACACGCATTTTTGTAAGAACCAGTAAATTTGCGTAGGATCATTGCTCTTAAACGTTTTAGCGATTTCAGCCTCAAGTTGTTCTTACTGAATTTTGTATTGCTACTGTATTGCTACATTAAATTTCGAGCTTCAGTCAAGTTTACACCTGAAAAATTTTCATAGTTTTCTTTATATAACCAAAGACTGTTCTTAAAACGATTTTATTTTTTGGCGAACATATAAAATTGTTCTTATATTAAACTGAAAAAAGCAAGTAAATTAGGATATTCGTAAACTTGCTTTTAGGCTACTCAAACACAAAAATCGTTCTTATTAATTACTATACTCTTTGAAACATATTTATCGTACAGTTTCAGCGAGCGATGTTCAGGATATGCCACAATTTGATGAAATATCTGACAACACACACTCGATCAAAATGAATTACTTAATCGATTTTAAAGCTAGCTTATTGTTAAACGTGCACTAATCATAGTATACTGTTTTATATCATACATACGACACGTAAGTACCAATATACTCTATCTTATCATGATAACATCTTTTTCAGAAATAAAAATTTAAAATGCATACAATATGTTAAAAGTCCAGAAAGGAAAATGATTACTTTCTAACTTTGTTTCAAGAGCACTGTGTGGTAACTTTTGTCTTGTCACATACTTTCATGATTTTACAGAAACACTAGAAATTTTAACACAAATAATGTTAAGGGAAATAAAAAATGATTGCTTTTTAAATATGTTTCAAGAGCACTGCGTGGCAACTTTGCATACCCAGAAGCGTATTCCCATAATTTCACAGGAACTATAAAAATTTAAAACACGTCCAATATCTTAGAAACTTTAAAAAAGAAAATGATTGCTTTTTAACATGTTTCAAAAGCACTGCTAGGCGACGTTGCTCTATAACATATTTCCATAATTTAACAGGAGCATTAAAATTCAAAATACATCAATTTGTTAAAAAATTAAAAGAAAACTATGCTTTTTAACTATGTTTCTAGAGCAGCAAGTGTCAGCTTTACCAAACAGAATAATTTTATGTTGCTTTTTTCAGAAACATTGATAGTTTTTAAAGAAACATCCAATATGTTAAAAACTTCGGTCAAAAAAGAACATAGTTTTTTATTGCCGTTTCAGAAGCAATGCGTGGCAGTTGTAGAAAGGCCCAATAACATGTTTCATTAGATGTTTTGTTAACAGAAGCCGTCATCAATTTGCGATTTATCCAGTTGCATTTGTAAATTGAAAGTTCTGAAGACGGGATATTTAGTGAAGTAAATATAACTGATTCTGAATTCAGAGCCGTCAGTAGAGATTAGCTGTAGAGCAAAGCCTCTCTAAATCTCCTGTTCATTTTTTCTGCTGTCAAACTAAGTACTCTATATTTTGTGCATAAGCTTTTTATTGTACGTACATATTGCTGATAAGCTCGTGGATAAGTGACTATACAAATATTATTGAAATTTTCGTGCAGTCTTCAATATGGCCTTGGCCTTTGTTTCATTAATCCCCCGCGAGGAGAGCGCTTTGCGGTATCTTAAAGTTGTTATCAAACCTTCAAACGTAACAACATCTTAAGTTTGCCGCAAAAAAAATTAATAGTAGTTAAAATTGAAGTCAGTTTGAAATTGATATTTCTTTCTTCGACTTTGTAATCGGTTTTTAACACTGTAGGCTGGTGTAGTTTTTTTTTGTAGCACACTTGTATGTCACTTTGCTCAATTTGAAATATTTTTTAGCTACCTTGATAAAATTTAAAAAAAAAATCAATTTCCAAGCTTTTAAGTACTCATAAAATTGTGATTACTGCTTTGAGCCTAGTTCTACAATTATACGGATCAGGAAATATATTAAACTATTTGTTCAATTTAGTACGACTAGAGAATGCTTATCCAAGCAACTGGTTTTTTAATAAGAGTGTTTGCACACTTCCAAAACGTTTCCGAATTCTGCAGCAATTAACAAGTTGTCAAAGTGAAACTATGCATGTGTTCCGATCCAAAGTATTATAGTTTAGTAAAATTTGGCTATTTTACCTTGATAGACAAAAACTAAAATCTTACAGGAAGGTTGACGTAATGTGGTAAGCATTTTCACAGTTGCTTATTACTTTCATTGTACGCACGCGTGCCTTTTGCCTTGTTACCTCGTAACAGAGACTAATTAAAGACTGCTATTGTAATTACATCTGTCTATGTCATTATTAATGTAGTTATGAATATCATTGTGACGTTGTATTGTTGTAAGTTGTCATGTTAGCCAGCTCTCCTGGTCGCCAGTCTCCTCTCAATCTATTCTCCTGTCGAGGCGGCCGGTTTTCACTCTCCCCACAATTCCTCCCGCGCCCCTTCGGCCTAGCCAAAAATGAAAAAAGACGCCTCCGGACTTGGCAAACTATTTTCTCTCGTGCTCAAAATAAGCGGGGGAAATGTCAAGTTAAACGGGGGGGGGGGGAAGCTCACGCATTCTGAAGAATTATTTAAAAGTGAAAGTAAAAAAAATGGAGGGCGGGAAAATGATAAAGGAAAAGGGACAATAACAGGATTATCCTTAAACACTTTGTTAACTAGGCTCAACAACAGCATTTCTAGTTTACTGCGGAGCCACTTATAGTAACGAAACACCAACACTCTATGGATCGGTTAGGAACTTCTTTGTATTCCTTCGTAAAAAGCAAAAATTTCATAAATGGGAGGGTCAAAATAAGCGGCGTGGTTTCCCCAAAAAATCACGAAAAAAAGTCCCACCCCACCCCCCGTTTATTCTAAGCACGAGAGTCACCTAAAAAGTTTTGACTACCAGTATGACGTTTGGGCAAAACCAAAGTCTTGAAAGGGTTTTTGTTAAATCGTTGTCGGGTCAAATTTCGAGCAGTCCTTCTCAGTTTACTACAAGAAATGCTAAAGATCTTGTAGCTAAATAACCGATACAAAGGCTGAGAAAATGTACTTGTAGTCGAACTTGCATTGTACACTAGGTCAAATCTAAAATACGCTGTTAATCAAAGTCATTGTGTCGGTCATTGTCTTTGTCATTATTTTCCAGCTCAAAATACGAAACGTGATATTCGAACTAATATCTAAGACAACATTGAAAACAAGCAAGCGAGTTTCAACTCACAAGGTACCGAGGAGACAAGCTTGGGAAGTGAGCAACAGTTTTGTTAATTCTCCAAGCAATAATTTCCACTCGTCTTCATCAAACTGTGATGGTCCACTGTTGCATTTGAAGGGAGAAATGAAATACATCAAGACCTGGAACAAAATACTTTACATTTGTAACCCGATGTAAGTAAGTTACTACTGCCACGTGTATATTTATTACTTTTATTACTACTACTACTACTACTACTATTACTACTGATTATTACTATTATTTCCTGATTTGAAAAATTTTGTTACTGTTATAGTTATTTAAGAATATGTATTCAATTAATGTGATTGAATGTAATTGAATGTTAGTAACTGAATAGCTTCAATTTCATTTTAGAACTATAATTAAAATTGTAATTATAGCCTTTTTTTATATATATATTATCAACAAAATTGTGCTTTGGCAATATGTAAAAGATTTATATCATGCCAATAAAGCTTG
>JAOBRG010303424.1:0-15739 GCA_027574985.1 Umimayanthus nakama
CTCCACTACAAAGGGAGCCAGGCCTAGAAGGGACCACGTGACCTATTGTCTGTGCTCGTGGGAGCACCTTACTCAGCAGTTGTTGGAAATTTATAAATAAATAGACAGAACTTAAATATTTTACATGTAGGTATCTTTCACAGCGCGGGAATCAGGCAATGGCATGTTAGTGACGCTGATTTGACGCATGTATCTATTCTTTCACGTTAAGTTAATGATAACACTAGTGAAGGAGACTGACATGTTCGTACAGGTTTATTAACCATCTGAATGTTCTGTTTGTCAGATTTGGGTGGGTCTGAAACTGGCGAGAAGAGCAGCCATTCGCAGCAGTACAATGATGATTACGAAGACGATTTTCAACCGACCAGGTACTTACAGTAAAGAAAGTGGTTAAAATGTGGCATGTTGAAGTGTTCTAAATAGTATGTCAAACAATACCGTCTGAGCGATAGGCCTAAAATGGAAATGGGCCCGAACGGAAAAAGAGAAAATCTCTAACTTCGGTGTGATTCGAACCCCACGACCTCCAGAATAAAATACGTTGCTCAACCAATTGAGGTACTGTAGAAACTCGTATAATCAATAAAACGAGATTTATCCTTCATGCTTTTGTGGTTTGTATTTTAAATATCATGTCTTTTCATTGTTGCTAGAAGGAAGCTATACACTTGGTTTTTTAAAAAGACTGCATGTAGACAATTACCTGTTCAAAGTAGATACTTGTATCCAGAGAATACATGTGTCTTTTGCCAGCACACCTTTAAATCGCTTTACATCCATTTCCCCGAACAGCGGAGGTGTTGACACAGTAGTGAGATCTCTCCCCCCCCCTGTCCTGAGGTCCCGGTTCGATCCCCAGCCTGGTCGAATTATTTTTGTAGCTTATTTGGGGATCTTCTTTCCCTCTAAAGTTCACTCAGCTTTCCATCATTCTGGGGCTGGTAAAATGAGTACCAGCAAAAATGGACCGTGTCGAAGCGGCTATCAAACGCGCTTAACATGCTTTTCGCTGGAGGCAAACTAATCCGGGCTTTGTAGAGCGCCTTCCAGCATGTTACATGGAAAAAGCGCTACATAAATGCGGCACCACTTTACCTTTAACTTTACTCTTTCAGTTTTTGAGGCCATTGAAAACCTGACGTTAGCACTCAGTAAGTGTTAGAAATGGAAAGAGCAGGTCGAAGTTTGTAAATGCCGAAAACTTGGGGATTTAAGATTGAAAACTGTGAGATAATGGGTTTTTTTGTATCTTGTAATCATTTCCTTTCAAAAAAAAAATTGTTCTCGTACCTTGTAATTGTATTTCCTGTAGCGAGGAGGAGATTGAGGAACAGCTGTCAATCGGTAGCTACCACAGTGGTACGAGTTCAAAGGTAAGACGCGTCTCCCTCGATTCTGTTGGTGATTAGAATGATTTCAGAGGAGAACTAGAAGGGAAATGTTGTAGGAAGACAACTAACATCGGCCCCGAGAGAGCTCATGCTGCTCGTTAAATGGAATGCAAACTAAACGTTAGACATCCTATACAGGGTTGCAACGGTGCTTGAAATCCTGGAAAGCGGAATTGGCAAAAGAAAATTCCAGGCCCTGGAAAGTCCTTGAATTTGGGTTGTGGCCCTTGAAAACCCTGGGAAGTGCAAACTTTCACCTTTTTCTGTAAAACGTTATGAAATTGAGCTGTATGTCATAACCGAGCGTAATACCTTCACTTCAACATAATGAAAAGAAAAACGGAGGCTCCATTTTTCCCCAGAAGCAAGTCTTGTTAAGCTCATTGCTGAATTTATATACGGGAAAAAAAAGTTTTTTTGTCACAGAATGCTGTGGGTTTATTTATAAAGTTCCTGGAAGGCCGTGGAAAAGTACCCAAATTTCACATCCATTTAACAGTGGCAACTCTGACTATAAATCAAAACAAAAGATTATATATTTCAAAACATCAATCTCTAATCACACTGTGTTTTTTTAAACTTTATTTTGGACTTTGAGTGGTTGTGTCCAGAAATGGAGGAAAGTGAAAACGAAAAACGGCAATGAGCTTTTGTGTAAGATAGTGGAATCAAAAGAAGCTCAGAGACAAGGATGTTGTGGAATTGTTTATAAAAAAGAACGAAGCCGCTACATACAGCTTAATTGGTTTGGGTTCCCTACAATTATGTTTTTAACATTAAACCCATGCCGTGAAGATCCAAGAAAAAAGAAAAGAAAACCCCAAGTGTGTATACAAGTCTAGTATGATTCTCTCTGTTATAGCTCGACGATCTGCTGACGTCAGACCGGACCGTGTCACAAGTCAGTGTTGGGGGACTGGACTACGTAGAAGACGTCATGGACTTTTGAGCGTCCAGCGGACCTGTCAACTGCTGGTTCACGAAAAACATTCGAACGATTCTGCTTTACCTTGTAACTATTTGCGTATTGTAAATAGCTAGAGAGTGAAACACACAAGGATTGGGAAGTTAAGTGATTTTCCCAGTAATATATATTTGAGTTTTTACTGACCTATATTTTATCTAAGGACACTTTCCGTTTGTCCGGCCTGGTCGAGTTTTGAGTGAAGCGCACAAGTTCTCAGAACTGGTTCTGTTCAGAATGAGTCTGCCCGTGGATTGGAGCCGCTCGGCCATAGCGCCGGAGTTCCGAGAGTTGTAGCGAGAAAAATATACGTGCGGGCCTTCGACCTTTCCAGTTAAACTGGTCATTACCAGTTTTTTTCGGCCGGCCAGTCCGGACAAATGGAGGCAGGGCTAGATTGCAGCATACCCCCCAGCTCGAGTTAACTTAAGTTAATTTACTACTGCGCATTTCTCGTTCTATTGAAAACTGCGCGCAGTAGAATTCAGAACAATAGTGGGGGAGGGGGGGGGTGGTATTCTGCAATTGCTCCGGCGGAGGCAGCCTAAAAGAAGTTCGTGTAAATAGAGAGGCAATCCAATGCCGTTCCAAGTGGCAAGGAATGGTAAGCAACCCCACAGGCAGCCCAAGTTTATATTGCAAAACGGAGGCATTGTAAGGCTTTGTATTGGGATTTTACTCGTTTCTCAAAATCCTTGAATACTGCCATTATTGTGAAAATAAAGTTTATCCACCTTCAGTTCACCGTGTACTTGTGTGCTGTGTGCATTTTGGGCGCAATTTGAGGTCATTTAGAGCAAGAACGCCTGGAAGTGTTCCTTCGTATAAAATACACAGAAGGCTGGAGTCTTCACACGCCATTTGCAAGCAAATCGCAAAGTAGTCCCAACAAAATCTTCTCCCCGTGTGACAATTCTTCCCCAAATGCCATAAAATCAATAAATTCATAAAGTCCAATAAATTGTTCATCACATAAGTCCTTCTCAGCGAATAAAAAGCAATTTCAGTCTTTCAGTGTGAGTTATCCGTGACCAAAATCGTTTCTGGGCTGCCTGCACGGTACTTTTTCACACTTGGACGTTTGCGACGTAAGCTCAACGGAAGCAGAAGAGGCGACGGAAGAGACAGGAACGATTCGTTCAATTTCCGTCTCCGCTTCCGTCGAGCATCGCCTTGTGCTTCCGTTTTCGTGGTTTACACTAGAACGTAAGGTTTATTCCGTTTCCGTCTCTCTCTCCACTTCCTTCGCTAGTGTGAACCAAGCTTAAGGATGAATTGGGGAATTTTTTATGCTATTGCAAGATGACTATGTTATTTTGTAGTAAATAAAACTTTCTTTGTATCTTTGTATACTCAAATCATTTGTGAAGTTGTTTCAAATGATGTTAGGATGATTTAAGAACAGGAAGATTCGCGGACCAAAGTGACTAAGATGGGGTCTATTATGGCGTTGGGGTCTTAAGACAGACAGACAGACAGAGTTATTTTATTGGTGCCGCGTTATCAGAAGGTTACATTGGCGTTTGGCCAATAAATATTAAATGTACATTTAAGAGGCCAGTGGCCTGAAGTAACCCCACCCACACACACACACACACACACACACAGTCAAAGTTTGAAAAATCTACAATAAAAAACATGATATAACCTGATAAAAAATGTACATTTAATATATAACCATTTCAAGAAACGTAAATCCTGTAAACAAGCAAACAAACAATTGAAGCAATATCAGATTCGTAGCAAGTTGAATTGTCCAAATTTAAGGCAGCCTCATAGGAATGGGGTCAGCCCCCCCCCCCCTTACCCATTTCCCTCTCCGCCCTCTTTTCTCACCCTCTCCCTCCACAATTTGGCGCGTACGAGACGAAATGTCTTTGTATTTGCCCCCCCCCCCCCAAAAAAAAACCTATACCGCACATGAATTAATCGCATTTCTCAACCCGCTGACTTGTAAAACGTGGACTCAGCAAACGGGTTGAGACACGGTCATGCGCAGATCATAAAAAAATCCTGCTGCTCTTCATGGAAACGAGGCCGGCAACTTTTAGCGTTCTTGGGAACAGTCCCGTTTGTGTACGATATGTGGTCTTCAATAATAACTTAAACGAAAATGTAAACTGTTTTGGTTGGTGTGGTTAAAACATGACATAGTTAAGGATCTCGGCCTTACTGACGTTGCAAGCAATGGATCTACCGCCGAAATCTCGTAAAGGCGGACGGAGTTTTGCGCGGCCTTTCTACGCTACTGATGGCAAAACAAGCGCCGAGATCGTGTCCGAAGCCAGACAAAATGTGAGAACAGTGGAAACGAAAAGACCTTTCACACCAGTAGAACAAACAAGGACACTTTTTGGTGTCACTGGTTTAACAGCACCTGTGAAGGAAAGGCCAGCTTCATCGTTTAGGTTAGTCCTCTTTGTTGTGATTCCATATTTACGAATATCTTGTCGACCTTGTTTAGTGTTTGCAGACGAAGATGAACAAAAATATTACTGATCGGTTTGGGTTAAACATTTTTATTCTTTACTGTAAACAAATGAGGTCTTGGCGATGATAGTTTAAGTGCTAATAGTTTTTCGGAGGAGCGGGTGTTTTTATAAATGGACGAGAAAATCGACATCGATAGAGCACTTGAAAGTAAAACATTTGGCAAATGCTTAAATTATCGTTGTTTGAAGTCATGTTGGCAGGCGGTTGTTCACTTAATTCAGGTGTGGTAAAATTAAGCTGAGTTTACTTTACTTGTTGGCTAGTCTGTGCAAATGAAATTTGTCTTTTGAGATTGATGTTGTACGCTAAAAGGTATATTTAGACAACTGTTTGTGTTTTGATCTACAAGATGCTGTCACACTGCGCATGAATGTATAGTTCTATATCAGATTAAGAATAAGAATATCATCCCTGAGTTTAGCTAATTCAGTAATTGGATAATTTTGCACCTGTGTCAGTGTGTAACTAAAAATGTAACTTACCGCAATGATAATATTTTTGCAGTAAATTTCGTCTGTTTTCAACCCTTCCTGAATCTCTGTTTAATCAGTGTTTAGAACTTGAATGTGCTGTTTTCACCTCAGATTTTACTGAGACTGTCTCTCTGTACACACAATTTTTGAAAATCTTCTTCATTTCTTATTCAACTTTTCTGGTCAATCAGGAAGTGCGGTTAGCTGCATATGATTGGCATAACTTCACATAGAAGAAAAAAATTTCTACCTGTCGAAAACTTGCAGTCATGAATTTCTCAATTTTTTTGGGTCACTTGTGTTGTCATGGTACGAACTGTAGCTGGCATTTCGAGACACAGTTGTTGTACAAACCTCAAAATAGAATGGTACATGTTAGGCCTATAGCAGCATACAAAAGCATCTTGTCACAATTTGCTTTTTTCCATGTACATATTTGTCTGTTATCAGTTTTGTTTCACCAGCAGAACAAAATCAAAGCAAATGTATGGAAAATCTCAAATTGTATAGACACTTTCTTATGCAGCTACATGTCTCAAATTTTGACATTCATTTCCTTTCTTGTAACATAATTTTTAAATTGGTAATGTTTTTAAAACTAAAGTGTTTTTAAAGATATATTTCATGCTGAATTTCCATACAAACTCTCTTATTTTGAGCTGCTTTGCTTGTTTGCCAAGATGGCAGGAAAGACTGAGAAGAGTGGGACTATTATATGTGACCTACAGAACCCCAAAATAACAAATTTGATTTGAGATTAGTTGCTAAAGTGCTTTGTAATGATTTGCAATAGTTTTGTAAAGCTCGTGTTAGCTGTTAACATAATGCAAGGAGTTATAAAACACTGTTACAAAACAAGTGGTGTGAAGGAAACTTTAATGTGCAACAATGCTTTGAGTGTCAAAACAATTTATCAGTTCCAGGACTCCAGAGCCTGGGTGCTGAGTTATCCCACTCCTTTCCCTCACTCCCTCCTCCTCTTCCCCTCCTCCTCTTCCCCCCCTCCTCCTCTTCCCCCCATCCCGGGCTGCACACTTCATGTCTACAGTATATGGGATTACTTTTTTTCTATAGATATGGTCTAAGTACTTTATTACATGTTTAGTACAAAGTATTGTTCTCACTCGCTACTGATTTTCAGTCTTGGACACTGTCAGTATGAAGGAGAACCTTCACGACCCCCCTTAGGTCGCAGGCTTTCTCCTTTGGAAAAGGCTCCTAACATCCCAGAGGATGCAGTACTTCCTATACCACCCCCAACGGTAAGTTTTATGCTTTAAGGTAACTGTAAATTGGATCGGCCCACCCAACTGCAATTATAGCTTTCTGCCAGCAGTCATTAATACACCATATTCATATAACGTCTGACTTTGTTGTGTGTTTACACAGCTTTTTGCATCTTGCTCTTGCCTTGGTATTTCTTGATGCTAGCGCCGATTTCTGCCCCTGCATCAAATTCTTCCGGCCGCTGTTTAGCCTACAAATAGCACAACCCTTGATCACTCTCTTTTAGATTAAATTTTCAAGAACACTTCACTGTATTCACTTCGCTTCCGATCTTGGCTTGTGTTCCATGACCCCAGGACAGAGGAAGTGAGTGTTGTTATGACACCGCCATAATTATTTGCATACTGTTGACATGCTAAGTGAGAAAATTGACAACGCTGATTTTAATGCAGAAAATAGTTTAACCGCGATAGCTCGAACACCAAGAACTCCACAACTTTGAGTTTTCGATTTTAGAAAGATAAATGAATAGTCTAGCAAATATCTTTAATAAAAAAAATTACCAAAAGTTTTGCTTTTTGGTCTGGTGTATCCTTAAGGGAGTTTTTTTATTTTATTTTGTCCACTACTTGTCCACTACTCACTGTCTCAGTCCTGCAGTCACCAAACTTGATATTTGTCTCTAAAACGTGTCTGATGTATTGTGAGATCTCCCATCCTCTTGAATGATTACTTTTTCTGAAATTTCAAGTTATCCTTAATGTACCAAAGGGGATCAATTCGGTATTTTTAAAGTAATATTGTAAATTACCATACCAAGTAATACTTTGTTGTCATTGTTACTTTGCTATTGTTTTCCATGAAGATCTTATAAGTTGTGTTGTTAGAGTTAGACCTGACCTCAAAGTTACATATTAAGAAATTTAGAAAAAAATGCAAAATTTTAATTTCCTCAAAAAATTGCAAGAACCCTTAAAGAAAAAATAGTTGTAACACAAACTCTTGAGGAGGGGTCAATCGGACCCCCCCCCCCTTCTAGTTTTAACACAATGCATCAGATTGACATGAAGTTTGGTACATAATTATATAATAAGCTTTATTGACACTTTCAATTAAACTTAACCATGTGGTGCCTGTTTTGAAGGCAACTAAAATCAAATAAATGAGGTCAGAGGTAGCCATATTTCTCTTGGATTTTTAATGTCCAAATTTTTTTCAAATTTGAATTTTTGCTTTCAAAATGATGAGAAAACAGCATTTAGCAATTGAAGTCCACAAAATAGTTAGATTCCATTAAGTTGTCAGTATTTAGTAAGTTTCTAGCAAAAAGTTGAGGTTTTGGGTTAAACACACAAATTGTGTGGCCTAAAATTGTGATGACACGATGCCTGATGTTTCACAGAACTTTATGTTCTTAACTTATTATGCCCTGCAGCCTCCAGGGAAAGGTAGAAGGCCTCTTAGGAGCTCACTGCCAGGCCCAGGCCCTTTGGAGAATGAACTCACACAGCTTCAAGCTCCAGTCCTTGGTAACCAGGCAGACACAACTAAGAAATTAAAGTCAGCACTGATTGGACCAGATTCAGATGCACAAATAGCCGTCTGCCCCTCTCCACCAAAGAAATATTCACCATCATCTACTCCACCAGCATTTACTGGGTTGATAAGATGGAACTCTGCAGAAGTCATTCCTACTCCTCCGTCAGCAATACGTGCTGACATTGTGTCAATGCGTCGAGTTAGAAGTGGACCCAAAGAGCGAAACCCACCGGTAAACTGTGAAGTGACTCCAAGAGTTAAGAGTGGGCCTGTTGAAAGGTCAACTCACCAATCAGAATGTAGCTCCTCCAAAAATGAGAGTGGGACAAAAGTTAGTGAAAGGATGGGAAGTGGAGATAAACGGAAAAAGAAATCTGCTAATGCTGATTCCGGGACTCAGAAAACTTCACGAGAAGAACTTTCAGTGTATTATGAAGATAATGTTAAACCCTTGCTCAGTCAAATGGAGGAGAAACTCGCTGAAAGGAACTCAAGCGAACTGTGTAAAGATTGCTTAAAACTGTGGAATGTTTTGGAGAGAAAGGGAATGATTGGAAGAGCAAGTGGGAGTTCATCTGCTCGCAGGAGAGGAGAAATTTTAAGAACAGTTTTTAAATTTTTAGATATTCATGATCCAAGGCTTCTTCTAAGACTTGCAAGATTGGTACTTTCTGTAAGTACAAAATTAATTAAATTGATACTCAATGAAATGTTTTTTGAATGTTTTGACAGTATGGTTGATGTTAAGCCAATTTATAAGGTTACTAGTTAGCACAACAACTGGGTCAGCAGGCCTGAATTACCCTCAATCACCCAAGGGGGGTGTCTTTTGGTTACAGCACAGGTTTTTCTGACCTAAAAATTCAGGTTTTCAAGCAATCAAAAATGAAATTTTCTGTACCTTTAGTCCAATAATGAGCACATCTTTTGACAGTAATCGGATTCACGATGTCTTCACTTAAATAATTTATGCAAAACAATCATTTGAATAAAAAAACTGTGACTTCTGACGAAATTTGTTTTAATTTCCTATTTCCCACTCTGTTCTTAATTGTGTTCTTCTTTGAGGCTGTAAACATATGACTTGATTGTTTCTACTTATTTTGGGCGAAGTAAGATAATCTTTTCAAAAATTCAAGATTGCAACCAAGATGGTAGTCATGTATTTTATTTCAAAAAATTATCCATGATATCAGTTTAGGGTCAAAAAAAGAATTTTAAAAGTAGGTAAAGTGGGGTTTCTGCAACTACATAATTATAATAATAATGAAAATAGTAATAGTAATAAAAATAATAATAATATTATAAATGATAATGATGACAACATATATTTATTAATAATAACAATAAGAAATATTGTTGTTAATATTATTATATTATTTTTTATAATTTAGTTTTATTACTGTATTTGTGTTGCAGATGAAAGTGACTGGGAACAATTTGACTAACATTTGCAAAGTGGTGTACAGGGTTGCCAAGACCGAAAAGAACGATGAACTCTTTCTAGAGGAAGATATGCTTCGTAAGTGAATAGTTCCATTTTGTCACCCCCTTCCTTTCCCCTTCCCTTTTGCACTTTTGGCGCTGTCTAGTATGAAGTACATGTATGCTAAAAGCTTTGGGTCTGGTGCAATTGCAAAAGTTCCAAAGTTATAGGCAGGACAACTGTCTAGAGCTACTGTATATGTATGGAAAAAAATAATATTGAATTAAGGTTTAACTGGTTCAAGGTGATTTTGTTTCCATATGTTTTACCATACAATAAACAACAGATTATAATAGTTAGTAGTAAATTATTCAGTGAAATGTTGAACCTGCAGGAAATAGCGAGTTCCCAATAGGGTCAATACAAGGTTCCAACACCCTATCTATACATGTGTAGAGAAAGATAAATTAAATGAGACTTGCTCATACTTGCCAATTGTCCTGATTTGATCGGGACAGTCCTGATTGTTTACTTTGAAAACCATTAAAATTTGGGGCATCCTGATTTCCTAGAAATTCAACCAGTAAATGATCCTGTTTTTGAAGTAAATAAATCACATACATGCACTCTGCTAACACTTAACTAACTACTTTGTATTTATTCCAGGCTGTCTGATGAATACTATCAAGGGTGCGGACATACCAACAACACACGAGGCATTAGTCTATGCCACGGGAGCTCTGAAATTTCTCTCCAACAGTAATGCCATTGCACAAAAAGAGCTTGTGTCATGTGGAGGTATTGGGGACCTGGCGTCAGTGCTGAAGAATATTGCAACAAATGTAAGTAATTTTTTTCATATATTTTAACACAATCATGTATAAATATAAGAGTTTTAAATGTTTACTAAACAGACATACATAATGATGAGTACTGTTGAAGTGACCCAAATTTGAAGTTAAAAAATATTTTGCATATTTAAACTGTTCATTATTTTGTTCCACAAGTAGGGCATGTAAGCAGGTTTGGAGACTGGTGTGGGGGCTGGGTTGGGGTGTTTTCTTTGGCTTAGCAAGGGAAAGAAAGGGTGATGGTGGGGTACAAATGGATCCCCAACCCAGGGATTGACATACAGAACTAAAAGGAAAGGTTTGTTTAATTAATATCTGCTCAGTTCTAATTCTGTTCTTCTGATTGTTTCCCTTGCAACACTTGGTAAGTTGTACACTTATCAAAAAGTACACTAAAACTGAATAACATTTCAAAGAGGGTTTTCAGTAAACATTTTCAAAAGGCATCCCAGGGCCTGCCTTGTTGCTATGATAAGGAGTCCCAATGAAAGAAACCTTAAGTTGATCTAACATCATCATGTTACATATTATATCTACTACCGGTATACATGTATATCTCTCATCAAGCTCCCACATGTCAAAGGGGAAAACATACACTAACGGTTTACGCATTAAAGCAACTAAAATGTTAACAACCTTTTAAGTTACCATAAAATCATTTAAGAAACTGTTAGGATTTTTTTTCACTAATGGTTAAAAGTGTTAAGAAACCATTTAAACCATTAATTTAGGGTGTTAAGAAATTTAGAAAAAGCCTGTCAAACCATTAGACAAGTGTAGGTTTTTCCATTAGACACCACCCAATGTCCTAGTGATGCACAACGTTTCAGCTTCCCAAGTTCTTTCTTGGTATAAAAAACACAATCAGAGAAAGACATGAAAGACTTTTACAAAACAAAACTAAACTTTAAGATCTTATTACTCGTGGTACCACGAGTCAAAGTTTGGGTTCAATTTCTTTTTCTTTTTTTTTTTCTTCATGTTGCAATTAGTGATTCAGTCCAGTGACTGCCATATTTGGGATTTGTCCCCGGTCCCATGCAGTTATGGCCCCTGGTGGTGATATGATAAGTCGGAACGCCCCAATTGTTTTTCCTTTTTTAATTGTGCAATATTATTTGTGAGAGTGGAGCTCGGATGAAAGAAGTAGTTTGTGTGTTTTTCGACTTATTTCCCGTGTTTCTTAACAAGTGATTGTTTCCCTCATTACATACAGTTTGCATACATATCAGTGCTTCAAGGGTTAAAATAACTGAATGCAACCTCACTTCAGTCTCCACTCGTACCACGAGTAAAGGCTTAATGAGCCTCTTGTTTAATATCTTAAACAATAGGTTACTGCATACAGTCAGCAGCAGGGTGTGGAAATATCAAGCTTACTTGTTCAGGTTTGTAAGTTGTTAACTATATGTTAATTCAGTGTTCTCCCCAGGATTTTACCAAGACCAAGGGGTGATTGCTACTTCATCCAAAATGAACAGTGGGGTTGCAGGAAGGGGGGACAGGTGTGTTCCCAAGTTTTTAAGTTTTAAGTGTTATACTTCCAATGATTAAGTTTGCTTTCCACATGAGAAGCCTCTGCCGCATCCTGGGAATATCATGGCAAGACAAGGTGCCCAACACTGAGGTCCTGTCTCGTGCAGGTCTGCCCAGCATGTTCACACTGCTCAGGCAGCGCAGACTCCGCTGGCTAGGCCACGTTCACCGCATGCCAGACGGTCGCATCCCGAAAGACCTCCTGTATGGAGAGCTGGCTTCGGGAAAAAGACCCACCGGGCGGCCACAGCTGCGGTACCGCGACGTGGTGAAGCGAGACATGAAGGCTGTGGGCATCAACACAGAGACCTGGGAGAAACTGGCAGCCGACCGGCCCAAGTGGAGAGGAGCCCTGACCAGACACCTCAAATCAGGGGAGGAGAAGCTGACCCAAGCTGCCACAGAGAGGCGGGCCCGCAGAAAACAAAGCGACAGCATCGACAGACCAGAGACAGAACACAAGTGTGACACTTGCGACAGAGACTGTCACTCACGCATCAGCCTCTACAGCCACTGACGCCGATGCTCCAGCCAAGCAGACTAGGATGCTCCCCGTGGTCGATCCTCGACCAATGGAGGCCTACTACTACTACTAAGTTTGCTTTTAAACCGTGCTGCTGTTTTTGTTAAGTAATAAGAGACTGTTTAATACCAATCAACTTACTTACAGAATGCAGAAAGATAGAAAAGACTGGTTTGTTTTCAGTAACATTTGGTATTGACAAGCGAGTATTTGCCCAAGGCAAAGCGGTGTTATCTCTAAGCCAAGCGGCAGGTTTTTAAGCCAAGTGGCAGGTATTTTATGCCAAGCGGCTCACTTGTCTAAAGGGTTCTAGGGAAAACACTGAAATTGTATACATTGTAAACAATGGGACATGCAACTTTCAGTTTCTGTTAACCTATTTTTACATACAGTCATGTAGGTTTACAGTGTACACTGTAGTGTGCACGGGTCTCCCTCATTTATGTAAGACTTCTGCCTGTGATAAATTTACATTGATGATCAATTTATTCTGATCTCCTTGGTGTTAATACTGCGATTATAAATTAATAGTAATTAGAGTTACTGCTTCTTAGTCATTACATTTAGTCTCTATACAAGTTGTCTTTTGGTTATTAACATGCACAATTAAATGCCTAGTGCCAAAGTAAAATCATCATTTTATGTTTTTACAAAATTATGTCCGGTACTTGCTCAACACCATCATGATCAGCAGAACGCTTGACTTTCAGATTACAGCTATCCTTAGAAATCTAGCTGATGTGACGGGTGCACGGGAGGTCTTCATGTCTCACAAGGTTGTCAGCTCACTGGTAGAACTGTTGGGACCCTTCTTAAGTGACCAGGAACTGGTTTGGAACTGCTCCAGAATCCTGAGGTAGGAAACAGACTATTGAGTGACAAGTGTCTCATGTAGCATTAAAAACTGGCATCCATCTTGCACCAGGGTCCCCATGGAGTCTTTAAGAAACCTGAAAATTAAGTCTCATTATGGTTTTATATTTTAAAGCCTTGAAAAGGTCATGAGAGGTCCAAAATTCATCCCTGAGGTCTAAAACTAGGTCTTAAACTTGTTCTAAAAAATTAATATTTTGCATGTCAAGGTTTGAAGATTGTATAAAAAGAGCTTTGATGCAAGCAGCAAATGTTACAAGCTTTTTTCAGCAGTTACTGCATGCTGCGCCTCACATACATAATTATGCAAACTGTAGGAGGGGTTTGTTTTTATCCTTGTTTTAAGCCAAAGCTACTGTAAGTTACCTGATATTACAGACTTTTACATGTATAAGCTGGCCAATATTTAAATTTTTGCTTTTTGAAGGTTTCAAAAAGGATAAAAAGAGTATATATTTTGCAAATCTGGGTCTTAAAAGTCTTGAAAAGGCCTTGAATTTTGTGAGTTGTTACATGTATATAAGCTGAAGGAGCCCTGCTCAAGAGTTGAAGTTTGTTCTCTTTCAGCAAATTGACTCTGTACACTGACTGCTGTAACGAGCTGTGTAATGTTGGCAGCTGTTTTAAGACACTTTTGGACGTCATCAAACAGTATGAGAAAAGACAAGTAAGTTTTAATTCACAGTAGTAATAGTAATGCAAATAATAACACTAATAATAATTACCGGTATTATAAAATTTATAGTAATATAAAATATTCTAAAAAGCTTCATTTACAATGTACCGTCATTACTTCATGTACAACCATAAATACTACTAAAACAGTGAGAATGGCTATTTAAAGTTCGAAAAAGATGTCCGTTATCTTTTTCGAAGACTTCCAACTGTTTTGGAAAATTTTTTCACGTCCTTCAAAAACAAGTGCCACGATTTCCAACCTTATCACATAAATAAAGCTCCCAGATTCATAACAGTGCTATTGAGAACTGAATGCATAATTATGTAATTAAACTGAAGCTTATATGGTTTTTTTTCCTGTTAGGTTGGACCCCTCGGAAATTTGTTTGGGACCCTTAATTGTACTGAAATTCTTGTATTAACAATCTTCATACACAAATAACCCAACTTTTGATTTGTTTTGTTTTGTCATGCTATGTTTTGTTTCTTTTCCCAGGAGGTAGTTGTGCGAGTGTGCTTCATACTGGGTAACCTGACCGCTAAGAATGACGAAGCTCGGTACGAGTTGTTTTTTACCAGCAAAGCCATGGACACGCTTCTCTCTGTGATGCAGACCTACTTCGACCTAGAAATGGAAGTGAGTTAATTGTTCCTGTGAGGCTTTGTTAAATCTGATTCAAACGAGGATGTAGTTTTATGAGAGTTGAGTATCCAGATTTGGATGAAAAGTTTGTTCAACTCTCATGCGAGCGGTCAAGTGAGGATGAGGTTTGTGCGAGATTTAAATCAACAGATTTGGTCCTTCCTCTATTTAAATGAAGATGAGAGTCAGTGGATGAGAGTTGACAAGAAACGTTTTACGAACTTGTGAAACTCCGGTCAACTGTATTGTCGTTTTGAACATGCCCAAGTTTGTTGAGGGCACTAGACAGTTATTGGAGTGAATAAGAGTTAATTGGCTCTCCATTGTCGGTGAGAGTTTGAACTCCCATCAGCTTTGAACACGCTCAAAATTGATGAGAGTGCTTGAGAGTGGCGAGAGTGCAGTACAGTTGGCGGTGAGGCGAGAGTGATAGTTTGATCTGTCATTGACACTCATATGCATGCTCAGTTGACCCCAACATAATACATACATCACTTTCGATGTGTAGATGTGGTATTTGTAAGGGAACAGGGAAGGGAACAAAGAACATTAATTGGAAAGGGGGACATTTAACCGGAAAGAGCAGATGGGCCTCTGTTATCAGACCTTTGCTGTTGTCATTAAGTATGTGGGCACTTAGAGAGAGGCTTATATCCACGGGGTGTGGGGTCAAATCTTGTTCTCCTTCTTTGATAGTAGCTCTAGAAATTAAATATCATTAATTTGACATCACACATGTTTATAATATTGAAAAACATCCTTACCTTTTCAGAACCTAAATGCAGGAGTAAATGAAAACGGGCAGATTAATGGTGACACGAAGGGCCCCAGTAAATGTGAGGACGTTTTGATTAAGGTGAGCCAAAAAAAGTTGTGCAGAACAGTTTTTAACTCTCTTTTGCTTTTCTTCCAAGCGTTCGGGGAAGCTTTTGCAACTGTCTGGTCAGGCGCGTAGGCAGGGGGGGGTGCACCGGGTGCACGTGCACCCCCCCCACTGTCCGAAAAGGTCCGCTCAAAAAAAGGCAGATACGGAAAAAAGAAGGAATGAAAGGAAGAAAGAAAAAAAATGAGCAAAAAATATAAAGGGAGAGAAAAAAGAAAGTAAATGTAATCCATAAT
>JAOBRG010303535.1:0-15739 GCA_027574985.1 Umimayanthus nakama
TTAAAACTAACTAAGCTAATCTACACTAAAAACTAACAAATTCGTGATAATAAATACAGTAAATAATTATGATACAAGCATTGGAATTAAGACCGAACAAGTTATGATAAACGAGATAAGCTAGACCATGACAGTGAATGTAGAGATCAAGGAGATAATAACAAAGCACCAAGGAAGCATGCTTTTGTTCCCAAGAAGAGAGCTATAGTCAAGAGAAAACTAAGCATCTAGTAAAAGCAGTAGAACTGTTGAACACTGCTATAGAAAATGACCCAATAAAGGAGATGCTACAATTAATGCGAGAAGAGCTAGTTACTGTACTGGTATATCACCAGTTTGTGAGGAAAACAATGTGGTTTATGTTAAGGTGAAATAAGAGACCAATGTTAAAACTAAACTAAAACTTGCTATTCCTGTCTAGCATCCAAAGACATGGGGTATTTTTCCCCAAGCTGGGGATTAATAGTTGTTTTTCTCTGAAGTTGTCATGAAAATAACTTACTTGAGTTATAAACTTTTGTTGCACTTTGCTGTTTTAGATTGTGTTCGGAACTTTAGTGCTTACAAAGTTGTAACTACTAATTCTTCAAACTGCATGCTGTTATAATTTGAATAACTTTGCAGCAATGTCTTGTTTTTTGAAAACAGCTGGCAAATTTGAGCAAGTTTGGAAAAAGTTATTTCGAACCTTGTACAGTAATTGTACATGTATCTTGTTTACAAACAACACCTCACAACTGTTAATAATGTTGTCTTTAATAACAAAAACTGTACAGAAGATTCTGAATACTGTTGTTTCATAATAAATAATATATCTAGCCACCCATTTTCACAGCAACTGTTTAACTTGGCAACCCAACCAAAACAATGAAAATTGATTTTGGGGCAACATCCACAATTCATCTGGCTCACCTAAATAGATACTTTATGACTGGTCCCTAGCTTAATGCATGCTACTGAAGGTGATGTAAGACATTAATTTTAAGAAAAGTTGACCTGGAAATCAGTGAGGGACTTGAGGTGTTTTGGAATTCATAGTAGACCCTGTTGGTGTGCTGGTATATCACCAGTTTGTGAGGAAAATAGTGTGGTTTATATCAAACCTCTCAGCCCGAAACACAAAAAATTATGTGTTACTAAATTCTTCCAAACTGCCTATAATTTCCTTGCAAAGAGTTTGGGAGAAATTTGTTTTCCATCTGTAAAAAATCGCTGTGTTTGATCAATTGTTTTATTCTCATTACCAAACAACTTATTTAGGGACCGGTCATTATTTATGGAATGTACCGGGTCGGGAAAATTATCTACAAAATTGAAAAAAATTCATGGCCCGTTCCGTTAAGGAAAAAAAAAATTGTGTTTTTATGACCCGTCGCTTAAAAATTAGTAATCTTTTCAGCTATTAACTGGATTACCAACACACACCAGCTTGTATTTATTGAGACAGTGTTAACCGTTCTTATACAAAAGACAAAATCTACACTGACTTTACAAACTCAAAATCGACTCAGCCGAAAAAAAAGAAAACAAAAGAGAAAAGCATGATGCTGAAAAGAGTAGGAAGCGCAAATATGAAAAAATATCAATCAGGCATGGGACACTATCGTTATGGTCATGAATGAGAAGGCCAACTTGGAAGTAGTAGAATTCAGTGTGCGAAAACTCTGTGAAATCAGGGACTGCTCCTGACACAGAGTTTAAGCAAATGCAATCAATGCCGAAAGGCTACTTCAGTGGCTAGCTGAAATTGAAGAAAGCTAGCCTATTCGCAAGCTTTGCAAAGAAAATTGTGCTAAAGCTCTGGACAGCTAGAACGAGAGCGAAAATCAAATCTTTCAATTTAAGCCACGTCGCAAGCTACGCTGAGTAAGCAAAATGGTATTTCAATGATTATATGATAGCAGGCACTGTTTATAATGTTTCCATGCATATGATCGGGATTATTTTCAAAACAGAGAATTTCTTAAAAAAATAGTCAGTTTCGCTTTTGAAATTTGATTTTCTTCCTCATTCAGTCTTGTTAAGAATACATCTCATGAATGTGCATGTCAAAAAGACACTATATACTTTGTGTTTGTTTATCACACACCAATGGACACGCAGTGCTGTGTAGATTTTGATTGCTACATTTGTTGTCTTTTCAGTTTACACCTCTAACTTTGGTTAAATTTTAAACGGGCATATATAAAAGTTTTGTTCGTGTCTCGAAAACAGATCTATTTTTAAATGACAGCACAGCGAAACAAAAGAGAACTGGAGAAAATTTGTGTAGGCTTGACATGACCAAAACGAATTAGACGCCAAAATACTGTGATTGCAGCAAACATGTAATATTTTTGTGAGCACTACATTGAGCGTGTATGTTTCTACAAGCACTTTATATCAGAAATGGAATTTTCCGGCAACAATGGTGTCTGCAAAAGGAAAAAAAAATTGTGACCCGAATCTTTTTGGCTAAATAAATTTCATAGCCCGTGTAAATAGGACTAAAAATTTGGTGGTTCAGGATCTATTTTTCCCGCCCGGTATATTCCATAAAATAATAATGACCGGTTCCTTAGTGTGGATATTGTGAGGATAATTAACACACTGATAAACTGGCTGGGGCTGAGAGGATTAACGACCAATGTTAAAACTAAATTAAAACTTGCAATTCCTGTCCAGCATCCCAAGAACATGGGGTATTTTTCCAAAGCTAGGGAGTAATACCGTAGCTGTTTTTCTCTGAAGTTTTCATGAAACTAACTCCACTGTAAACCAGTAAGTTATAACTTTTATTGCACTTTGTTGATGTTTTTGATTGTGTTTGAGACTTTAGTGCTTGCAAAGTTGTAACCATTACTTCTTCAAACTGCATGCTGTTAACACAGTAACACAACATGTGATTAAAATTTTAAAAAAATTCTGACAATTGTTAACACCTTATAACCCTAGGCATAAGCTAATAAACTTGGAACCATTCAACAGGAACTTTTCCAGGGATATCAATGGTGGAGAGGGGTAAGGGGGGAGGTGGCTTCCAACTTTTCTGACTAAGAATACACTCTTATTAACCCCACCCCTACTACAAGTATCTATTCACCCCTCCCCCCACCCATTCACTCAAAATTTGCATGTATAAGTTAAGAGGCACCATGCCCCTCTCACTCTTTCCAAAGTTTTTGTGAAGGAGCTGCTCTTATGGCTCCTGCAAGGTGAGAGGTGTCTTTTATCTGAACTGAACTGCTGAACTGCTACTAGGAACCAGGGAGGAGCTTGAAGTTTAAGAGGTCATTTGCCCTTGAATATCACCATTGGCAGCAGTAGTTGGCCATCAGCTGTGCAAGTCAGGACAACCGTTATATGGCGTCTGTCCCAACCTGTTGTTCTGACCTGAACAGAATGAAACCCCTTCTTGTCGATCATTTTGTTTGGAACGATGTCGAAATATAAACAGGTGTTTCATCCATGTTGCCAATCATGTTCAAAGCAAAGTCATGCTCTATCTGCTGGTGCTGCCCAGTTTTGTTTCCAAATTGACCGGAAAATTCTGTGACAGCGATGCTTTTGCTTGAAGAACAAGCGAATGTCTCTTCATGAACTTTTGGGCCCATCCACGGGATGCCTTAAATTCTTGATTTGTCTCCCGAATAAGTACCATGGCTTTGTCCTGCAGGGCTTGGACAGACACGCAGATTTGATTGTCGCTTTGGAGTAAAACCCATTCAAGGAGCCGGTCATCTATACTCTGGTCATATGATAGTTTTCGCCCAGCACCAGGCTTGTTTACCCGCGGCAAACGGACAGCTGTCAAATCTTCATTTCTCCACCTCTGGACATTTTTGTGGTGCAACTTGAAGTTTCTGGCTGCAGCTCGTACACCATACTGTTTAGAGAACTCTACTACCCTTTGCTTTTGCTCGACAGTGAAGCGATGTCGGATGGCTTGTTGTTTGGTGTCCCCAGCAGTTTCACCCACCTCCGGTTGTATAGCGATTCTTGGTTCTTTTGCTGCTGGCTGCCCATTCGACGATTGTTTACGTGGTCGACCAACGGGCCTCTTTTTTGTGATAAATATGGGGGCTACTGGTATCTTCTTCCATGATTCCGTACTGAATGCTGGGTTGTCAGGTGTTGCTGGTTTAAAAAATGACATAATTTGATTCGATGGCTTGAAGTTGAAAGTGATTGCGGTTTTTCAGTAAACTCTGCAGTGAATCTGTTTTTAAGAGGCACACGTATTTATATGAATAACCACAATTGATAGTAATAAACTCTAATGAACTCTTTGTTCTTTCCGTTGATAATGAAACCCAGTTTGAAGAGGTTTTTATTCAATTCATTTCTCTCGCAAATGCTTGTGATTCATTGCCCACACCAATGCTGCTTATTACTGGTAGGCGGTAGCACACATTTGAGCTTTAGAATACTGCTAAATGAATGTTTTTTTAGATTTATAAACATGTCTCCTGGGACAAGCAGACCAGAAATTGTTTTGATCAGTCTTGGGGCTGGGACAGTTCACCTGACTACTCTTGTCGCTGTTGAAAATCAAAATTTATCAAAACCGTAATACTATTGCCATATTTCGTCCTCTTCTGTTTCAGTTGGCTGACTGACGAGCAAAACTTCTGTTTATTGTGCAAATGTTTACATCACACATTGGTATTTATTTGCGATATACAGTAACACGTATTCAATAGGTTTTCACATCAAAACAATGCCGACAAAAAGTGACAGGCTTCACACATCACATAATATTTATTTTGGCTTGAATTTGTTATAGCCTATTAGGCTAATTTCTCTGAGTGGAACAATAAAAACAAATCACTACTAACACACTAGTTTACATTCATTTCACTCAAACCCAAGGTTTCTGATTTTTTGTTTAAAAGACAGTATAGTAGATTCTTTTCTTACACTTTCAGGGAGGAAGTTCCAGAGCCAATTATAAAATATTTTACTGCTGTTTAAAAGCAACACGCATAACTTGTAAACAAGAACTTTTGCCTGTTTTATGGCGGTAACTTTACTTTACAAATGGTTGTATCACACATTGATATTTATTTGTGATCTAAAATAACCCGCATTCATTGGGTTTTCACAACAAAACAAAGCCGACAGAAAGTGACAGAGCCAAATACAAAATAATTTACTGCTGTTCAGCAACACGCGTAACTTGTAAACAAACGTCTTTTTGCCTATTTTGCGGCGGTAACTTTACAAAAACCACCAGGAAATGCATAGTTGGCAATTTTCTTTGAACTAAAATTAAACACTGTCAGTAGTATGGTAAATGTATTCTAATTACTAGCGCAAGCAAAAAATAATTATTTTTCCCGCTGGCGCTTCAATAAGAATATAAATAAAAATTATTTACACAACTGGCACTTTTAAATTAGAGGGGCGCTTAAATTAGAACAAAGACGGTAATGTAAGGTAGCTCCCTGCTGTTTTCATTTTCCTTGTTACAATTATACCTACGTTTTTGTTTATTTTGCTCTGCAAATACTAGCGAAGAATTCCTCTTCTCAAAGATTACATAGAAGACAATTAAGATATTTTATCAAATCATGGTTCACACTAACTAGTGGTTAAAAAATAGTTTTCAAGGGTAGATTTTAGACAAATTGAAATATAGCAGGATCTAGCAGTAAATGGCATGGTTTTATATGGGGCCACATTGCTACTAGAGTTGCCAGATTACTCAACCTTTTCAAGGGAAAGAGGACAAAAATGTTACAAAAACCCTTCAGAAAATCCAAAAGTTATAATTGGGATAGCACTAAAGCAATTGTGATCAGATGCTTTCGACAGTCTGAAGGTTGTTTCTTACACACAGTATTGTTATCCACAAAATTCCAGGAGAACAGGGGAAACATAACTGCTTTTCCAGGAGTTTTCTATGGCCCTGGAAAGAAATTGCAAAATTCAAAGAGATTTCCAGGAATTCTAGGAGTAGTGCAGACCATGTCAAATACTGGAAGGTTGGAGAATATGGCAAAAGTATCATGACTGACCTTTCTGGGAAGGCAGAACTGCCTTCTCTTGTGTCTCCACATGCTTCAATTTACCAGTGTCAAATGTTGCCACTTCTGAACGATCAGGAAGATCATCAGGCATCATTTCTCGGCGAATCTCTGACAAAATATAATTAATTATAAAAACTGATCCAGGGTGCAACAAAGATTCATAAAATTGGTCAACATCGATCAAGATCAGCCTGAGATAATGTAGCCTCAAACCATGAACATACAGGGATTTAATCCACATTAAGAATTGGACATGACACTTGCAGTTCAAAAACCACAAGCATAAAAGACAGGAAAAAAATTGAGGAGTTAGGCTACAAGTATAATTAAAGGTAGATGAAGAAAAAAAGCCAGAAAGTGTTTCATGTATTTCTGAATTTTTAGCTCATGGTGCCACAAAATGTGTACAGTTCTACTGGTTTGCAGAATCCAAGCAAGGATGCTCATTGGACGGTAATATGATCCATTGATCCATAATTTATATAGAGTTAATTATGTAAATTAGTTGTCAAGGAAAAAGTGTAGTACTACATGTACATGTTCCGCAACAACTACTAATTGCCATGGCAACTGCTAGATCTAGATCTTGTTAAAAACCAACTGCTGCAATTGAAAAAAGTGAAGTAAGCAAAGCTGTTTTTGAGACAAAT
Source organism: Umimayanthus nakama (assembly GCA_027574985.1). Taxonomy (NCBI): domain Eukaryota; kingdom Metazoa; phylum Cnidaria; class Anthozoa; order Zoantharia; family Parazoanthidae; genus Umimayanthus; species Umimayanthus nakama. Next base: position 6,662 of record JAOBRG010303535.1, read on the forward strand.
GGGTAAATTCTACAGTATCTATAACCAATTTGAAATTCACAGAGAGGAGATTTTTTTTGGGAGGGGTTGCAAATTTCCCTCCTGGGCGGAATTGTTATAAAGAAATACATGCAGCTTAGCCATTTAAACAGAACTATTTTGTTATAATTCCATCAATTGAATTTTTCCAAAAGTGAGGTTCTACTGTTTCTAGGAGGATTTCCAGCACAAACTTATGTGGTCCAGAAATCTGTTTTTTTTAGATGTCAGACATGCCTGGTACATGTATCAAAACTTAATACTTTCTAAAACTGTAATTACTTTCCAAGCCTCAGTTTGCCATACTTTTGGGAGGTTATATACTGTTGTTATAGTAGTTGGAAAAAGTGACCCCTGAAATTTGATATACAGGTTGTACACTTTAGAGGGACAGAACTTTTTTTCTCAATTTATATTGACTGTGGATGAACTTGAAAGCTAGGAAATTTGTTCTGAGAAAAATGAGGTACAAAAAGCGGTTATTATTCTTCAAAATTATTAAAAGCCTGGTTTTAATTACCAGCCGGGGGAAATCATAAGAATTAATGCACAGTTTACTGGTGCGTCAACCATGCACAGAAGGAAAACATTAGCTGCTATTCATACAATGGTGGTTATACCTCCAGCACTGGGCAGTTGGTTTTTCTCTTGTGTCTCAACATGTTTAAGTTTATTGTGATCAAACGATTTGACTTCTGCTCTGGAGTCAATTGATTCCTCCTTGATAACTGCAAACAAAAAAGTTTATACTAGTACAAGTATCACTTGTTCGGTCATACAAACAGAACAATAGTGTAGTAGGACTAGTAAGTAGACTGGTGTGAATGATGTTCAGGTCAACAGCTAGGTTGGAATTAAATTTCTGTTGCAATATATTGTTAACTGGTCATACATGTTTCCTTTTACCTGATAAAAAATTATTATATAGTACAATTTTATATATATTATTTAGCAACAATTTCAGTGCCTTTGTTGGCTCAGATCCTGGGCACTATACCCATCTTCATTTAGTCTCTTGTTGGAAAAGTTTGTCACACTGCGAGTACACTGCTTCACATTGTGGAGAAAGTAAGATTCAACTACAAGCTGAATCTAGGATTGCCACGAACAGGCATCTTTTAATATTTTGATCTCTATTTAAGTGGTAGAAATAACACCTTGATATAATTGCTGAGCTATAGTTTAAAACAACAAATTACAGGACAGCAGTAAAAATGAATCTACTTCCTATTTACAAACTTAAAATAGTATGTTGCCTGTCTGCAATTATAAAAAAAAGTTCTGCCTGAAGCAACCTAGCTAGCACTGAATGACTAAAAATTCAAGGAATGGAATATGTGCATATAAAAATGAATATCTGTGCATTCAATACCGTCTGAAGTTGGCATAACATTTTTCTCTTGTGTTTCAACATGTTTGAGCTTGGCTGTATCAAACTGTTCAACTTCAGATCTGTCTGGTTTGTCCTCTGGCATCATTTCAGCACGAATTGCTGCAAATACAAAAAAATGATCAAAAAAACAAAAAAAGTCAGTGGTAATGGTACATGAAATTTCATATGTTAGTGAACTCAACAGGAATTTGTTTTTTACTCAACATCTTTCAATATTGGATAGTATATTTTTATAAGTAGTTTCCAATGTCATAAAATTCATTTTTTGGACCTAAATGACAACATGCAGCTTCAGTCAAAGGTTTTATCACTTTGACTATTTTAAATTACTTTATACTTTCTGAATCAGGAATGTTGTGAGCCATTCTTTCCTCTGTTAAGTTGACTAAATTAATGCTGAATGTGTTTTCATTCAATGACAGTTCTTAAAATGGAAGAACTACAAGGAACGTTACATGTAGGTGAAAGGTTAATAATATGACTGTACGGCCTTGTATTCTGCTGGCAGTGAAACAATTAATGCATATTTGGTCACAGCCAAACCTGCAGGAAGTCAGCTTCTCTGTCACACATGTGTGCACAAATTGAATTCCTGACCATATTTGGAAACAGATACATGGCAAGGAAAATCATGACAAAGGGAATGATTTCCAAAACATTAACACAAAACAAACTTAATTGCTTAGAAACACTTTGATGAGTTCCCATAACAGATTAGATCTGGATTCCAAAAGGCTGTGAATGTTAAAAGCCTTGGGGTGTCTTGTTTACAGCATGAGTGACAATACTTAAAAAATACTAATTTTGTTGACAGAACAAGTTATTTTTAAAGCTTAACTACTTTTAGGTTCTTAGAATATTGGTTAAATCGAAAAATGACAAATTATGGAAATTTCTACCTGATAAGAAAAGACAAGTTGATTTATTTTGTATTATTTATTTAAATACAACCAGCACTTAGTAAGCTTAGTATTGCGAGTTCACAGTCATATGTTAAACTATTGTTTTTAAACTATTTTAAAATAAGTTGATTCTGAGTAAATAGCCAATGGAAGGCTGGTTGCAAAGGTTTTGCTAATCTCCTCTGATTAGCAGAATATCGTTTCTTGAGTTTAACTTATTGGAACACAGAGTTTATTTCATTGCAATACTGAAATTTAATATATAAAGAACACTGACTAAACATGACTCCAGCCCTAGTGTATACTGGGTGATTTTAATATATATATAAATTATTGAAGCAGAATATTATACTGTACATGTACTTCTGTACAATTTATACAACATTTAGAAAAGAATTAAGAATGAGCTTACATGATCAAATGGAAAGGAAATCCAATCCCAGTGGTTTACCTTATAACTGAACGTTTCAGCTATGATTGACCTCTTCAATGAAAAATTTATATACTTAGCAGACAAAGATAAAAAGTCTTATCTCTGGAGAAAAAGTTACTATCTCAATTCATAATCACCTTGACTAGGCATCCCTCCCCCCCTCTCATCCAGCACTATTATTAAATATCCCCTGTATATGCCCTCCTCATCCAGTACTGTTAATTAAACAACATACAAGTTAAACAAAACGTCTCAACTCTGGAGAAAAAGTTACCTTCTCAGTTAATAATCACCCTGACTAGGCATTCCCTCCCCCTCTCATCCCGCATTATTAAATAAATAAATGTGCACTTCGTCAAGAATATACTAAATGTTAATAGTCAGTTTTGTTTGATGTCATCAAACAATGTACTTGGTTTTAAACAAAAGTAAAGAAACTTGATTAATTGAAAGTGAAAAGTTCTTTGTTTAGTAATTTATGCTATGTGCCCCACACCATACTGCTGGGACTACCCAAAACTTTGAAAAATGTGTGGGTTCTTAGCAAACATTCACAAAATTGGTGCAGCAGAAAAAAGCAAGTACCTGACAATCTCATACAAAGCTACAATAATATTGAATCTCACAGAAAAACAGGCAAATGTTAAAAGTTGCGTGACTTCTGTTATTGTTTTGACATCTGTACGAGTTTTTAAAATGATATTTAGACACATGAGGTGTGCCAAGCAACAATACGCAAAACTCGAAGAGCAAAATTGCAAGACAAGAGCACCTACTATATATCTGTCCTAAATACAAAGTTGCCAAGTACTTGTATGTATTCCCCATTAAAATCTTTTCAGTCAAAGCAAGTGGATACTTGTACTGTATCTACCATAAAGTTTCTGTATATGAAAACATTTAAGATTTGAAAGTACTTGCACAAGTTCTAGTTCGAAGTCCACAGCTGAGTTTGAGCCACCAATTAAACACTTATAAAACCCTCGGACCTGCTAGGGTTAAAGAAAATTCACATTTGAGTTCAAACCCTGCATTTCCTCAGAGTATCTCTGAACTTAATAACCAAATTAATGGTATTCAGATTTAAAATTCACAAATACTATTTAAGAGACCATTTTTCTTGGAAGTTGCCTTCTTGAGCACTTCTTGCTGTCAAGTTTCACAAATAAGCAGACAGAATGACTGGAACAACAATGTCAGTTCCTTTATATAAAACATTTTGTATTGTAAACAAAATTCAAAAAAGCAATTTCAGAAGTACTGGCTCTTTGTAAGACTTTCTGGTATACCTTATTACATATAAAATTATATTCAAAACTCTTTCAGCTATTCACAGCTATAACTATCAAGAGGTCTTCTCCACCATCTGGTTTACCAGAGCTCAGAGGTCTATTGAAATAAAATTGCCAGAATAATTGTTATAAGAGCTGTATGATAAAGTGTGAGTGTAAAATAGTTCGATAGTAGCCTGATACTTGGCCTAAACAGGTTGCAATGACAACTATGAGCAATGAAGTGTGTGAAATAAATACCAGGAGATTGCTTTTCAGCAGCTCCCTAACAAGCTGAAGCCTGTCCATAACCCGCATTTATGTTCAATATCAACTACAAACATTCTTGTCAGCTTGTAGAGTACTAGAGTACCTTTAAGAAGTCTCCAAACAACATTACACCTGTTACAAGTCCCTAGCTACAATTTGAAACTCACACAAATAGAAGTGTACATGCAGCTTATAGTTATACAAAATTAGTAACACAAAATAACCTATCATCAATAATTATCTCCAGATCCGTTTTTGTTTTTAAAATATTTTTCTTTCTGAAACTTCCTGTACTTATTTTGTGTATCTACTAAAGTGTTTACAAATGACTACAGGAAAGCACATTGGGCAATGAGGAATCTGAGGCAGTTTTTGAAAAGAAATGAAATAAATTGAAACCCGAAGTGAAGAGTAATTATTCAGTGCAATTTAAAATAATTATGTGAAGATCTAACCGTATTGCGGTATTCCTAAAATTTTCATAGATATTTCTAAAAATATCTGGGATAAAGTTCCTGTATATCCAATTTTGCTAAATTTTCAATATATTTTTGAATGCTTGCTTTCACGACAATAAATTTTATTTATTACCTTTTAAACAAAAATGTTGAAAAAATAACGTGAACAATGGATGCAAAATTCTTCAAAGAATTCGGACAACACCTTCCCAAATCAGTTTTCTTTGACCATTTAAAACGAGATATGTTAATCAAGCGAAATAATTCCTGTTTACCAAACGTACTGCGGTTTGTGTTATGCCTTGCTAACTATTTTGATTATGAAACTGCAAAACAAGTTGAAACCGAGAACTAAGGTGCTAACTGACACTTCAATTATTTCAAATAACGAAGTAATTTGTTGTGTGCGGGATGATAATTAACCATTTCTCTCCTAGCTAAGGTCGAGACCATCACACAAGTTATGTGTTTATGCAAATCCCAGTTACGTCCTGCCTTCCTTTTACGAACACATCAAAACCAAGTTCATATTGCTTTCGTACAGACAGTATCTCGGTTTAACTCTTGAGTAAACAGCAACTTAATTTTGTGGATTTTTTCTTGCAGAACAATAATTGAACTTTAGGAAATTGCAAAACAATCCCAAATATACCTTCAAGCACTCCTGTCTTCTTTATTCGAGTGTAGAGCTGCAAAAATTCTCAAGATGTCAAGAAACATCCAGCTTTTGCACGACAACGATCTTTTGACATTTTACCACGAGTTTATAAACGTGCAATGTTTTAATCAAAACTGAGTAAAGCTGCTTGGGTTTTGTGGTTTTCGCTTTGCACGAACGAGGTCAATTGCAATACTCATCGGAGGCAAAGATTATTTATATACATGTACAGCCCTTTGGCTCTAGCTGGACTGAAATGCAGAAAGGAAGCACCGGTCGCAAAAACACCATTTGCACAATCTTGCAGTAAAACACAAGCTCTGTTTTTAAAGATCTTATAAACTCTCCATACCGAGATTCTTTTTTTCCACCCAAACCATAGCTAAACACGATCCCTTTGTCCACTTATCAAAATTACAGCAACGTGCGTGTGCCCACGGTGAATGAAATTGATTGCATATTTCAATGTAAAATGGAGGCGTATTGTCTCGTTGTACAATTTAAAACAAAGTGCTGCAAAATTGCAGATGTATAGAAGCTACTGCACTAACTTTCAAAGAATGGCACTATGGCCCTATGCACTTACTTTGTGGAGTAGGTAAAGGGTTCTTCTCTTCTGTTTTCACATGCTTGAGTTGGCCTTTCTGGAAAACTTCCACTTCAGAAAATGGAGCGGTTCGTTTCTCGTCTTCAATGGCTTTTATGGTAAAAATAATGCGAAACTGGTCAATATAGTTTTTCTCACAACTTTCGAGGTTCAATATACTTCACAAGGCAAGTAAATACTTATAAGAGACACTAAAAAATAACGAGAACAACCACTGAACAGGCACGCAGTTTACATTTGCGATGCAAACCAGCCTAGTCGACTGCGAAGCTCTAAAATCTAAACTTGTAAAATCTTCAGGTGAAATTCGCAAATATATGGTTTATTTCAGAAGCTACTTATTCAACTGAGCTCTTCGAGATGTGAGTCGCGTCTATTTCAAAGTTGAAACGGCACGACAAAACATGTTACATGGAAAGCGAACTGTCAGTACAGTATTCCGCTTCCCCTATACTTTGACAGCCCAAAGATAAACAAGCACCTTCATTATATCCTTAATTTTGCTAAGTGCCAGATAGTATTTTCATTAAACTTACTGATGAAACATGACTACATTTTATTTCTCGAAGTTAATATGCGAAATACTGCAGACGTCAAAAAAGACCATTTTCGAAAGCAACTTCAAACTCAAAGCTCAATATTTCATGGGTGTACTCACTCGATTTGGTCGGCAGAGGATTCTTTTCTGCAGTTTCTACATGCTTCAGCTTTGAGTGATCAAATTCGCCCACCTCAGATTTTGTGTCAGCCATTTCTCTTGTTTCAAGACGCCTCAATTTCTCATAAACGAACCAACAGATTGACCAGTGACTTCCAGCTTCGAGCTCTCGCACACCTCGTGAACTCGCGAATGATTTCCTTCCCGCCCCCTTTTGGAACTCCAAATATGGTACTAAGAAGGTGCTTTTCCGCCGTCAATGGACATAAAAGGAAGTATACCGGATGTGGCAATCACACGCATGTTTGCGTCCATTGCGTCACTTGACATGTTGTTTTGTTTTTGTTTTGACCCAACATCTGGCTATAAAGAGTATAATCACGTAAAATTGTAAACACAAAATCACAGTAAACATTCTTTTTCTGCGTTGGCGAGTTAACTGAAATGATCATGCCTCATGGCATGTTTTTCGTCCGTGATGTTTGGTGTGTAGCTCGGGGTGTAGCTCACTAGCCAAGGACATCTGGTGATCTACTGATCAAGTGTGTTTTAAAGTACAACTACATTTCACCCCTTCGTCAGAGCAGATTGCAGACTTTGTTCGAAACTGTGTGTGCAACCAAATATTGATGTACGTTAAAACTTACGGGCGAAAACTAAACCAAATCCACCCAAGTTGATGAAAACTCAAAGTCAGAGTAAATTACTTAATAACAGATAAATTAAAGTGCAAAAATACTGAACTTTTTTTAAAAATTTTCTGAAAAAACTAAGAGTACTAGTAGTTGTAGTAGTTCATGTCCTGTTAAATGTAGGTCGTAGAAATGCCATCCGTTCTTGTCTTCATCTCTGAAATAGACTGTTGGTTTCGAAAGCAAGAGCAGCATTTCAAAACAATGTTTTAACCGTGATGTTTATTCAAAATGGAGGGTTAATAACTGGAGTATGTTCCTAAATCTTGGAAACCTCAAAACGGTGTTAATATAAAAGAGGGCACTAATCGTCAATAAAAAACCATATTATTGTACAGGGTAAATGTTCCGAAACTACAATACCGCGAACACAAGGTTTGTTTCTTTGAAATATTTCAAAATTGCTGTTCATCATGTGTTTTATTTTCAACTGTTACGAAATCACGAACTCAAATCAGGTACAAAAAGAGACAGACATTTTTTGAATTGATATGGGAAAAACAGCCACTACCGTTGTTTCGTTTGTTTTAAGTTGTTCCACTGTCCCAGTGGTCTAAGTGAAAATTTTGTCCATAATGATCAATGAATAAAATTTATTGATGGTACATCTGCAGTATGTCAATCAAAGTATATTTTAAACAACTTCCTTGGCGCACTGATTATCAAAATTGGTATTTTCCTTTCCCGACCATGTGTGAATCAAGATTCTAGATTTGCAAGAAAACTTGGGGCAATCTTGCCAAAATCAGGACGATTTTATACTTTGGTTTTGTGTTACAAGCATCAATATTGCAGGCAATGGTCCTTTACCCTGGATACCAGCGGCAAATGAGCTAGATGTTTACAGAAAAAACATATGGCCGGTCGAAACGAAACGAGAGGGAAGTTACCTCTGGTACCCAGGGTAATGGCCTTTCAAAGTTTTTCTGGGGCAGCATTCTTGAGGACCCTTCCTCGCGTACTCTAACAAAAGTGATCAGCAATAATTGGCCAACAAATTAATTTCGGTTTCTGCTATGAAAGGGGTGGGGTGGGGAGACCAGGGGATTCACCTGTATTTAGGTATAGGTATTTCATTAGGTACTCCACCAGTAGCCTGCGCCGCAGACAGTTGTAAACATCCGTGTACACAGTCTGCACAACGGCTCCAATTCGCTTGTTCAAGTTTTGACAAAAATAAGAAACAATTTCTGATTGGATACTTTTGATTTGTTTGTTACGCATTTTTATGATTGGCCAAAAATTATGACCACGTTACAGTCGAGTCACGCGCTTACAATGAAAACAAATGCTGTTTGATTTCGCGCTCTAATGTCTGGGCCGACTTATTGACGTACTTTTCGAATATTCGTGTTGAGTATTCCTTTTAAACTCGATCAGTCGCCTGATTACTTATCTAATGTTTTTGTGCTGTCTCGTATGATTTTAGAGAGGTTTTAGGAAGGATTCCTCTGTGACTATCGATGCAGCTTTGGATGACTGCAATTTCCAACGGTCGCTTGCCAGCTAGCCTCCGGCGTGTTGAAGGAGGAATTTTTTGCAAGAAATCTACCAAAAATTTTTGAAATCGCGCTGCTCTTACCGCCTGAAAAGTTCGCTCGAATTCACAAGTTCGCCTCATATTCAGCTTCAACACATATGCATACCTGTCAACTCTCCCGGTTTTACCGGGAGTCTCCAAGTTTTTCATCAAATCTCCCGGTCTCCAGGTTAGAGCA
>JAOBRG010303646.1:0-11023 GCA_027574985.1 Umimayanthus nakama
TCAAAGAGAATTAACAAAAAAATGAACCGAAACGGACGGTGAAAATTGCATGTGTTTAGCAGCAATTTGACATTAATATCAGTAGCGTAATGGATATATTCAAATATTGAATTGGTTTTCAAGCGAAAGTTGCAATTCTTTGAGGGTTTAAAGCCCGTGTTCGTAACGTTCCTATGTTGCAACTAAAATTATAATATCCCTTTTGTCAATCAAACTGCTTGTACTTGGGATTAAAAAGGCATTATTCGTGATAAAAATACGACCAAGTTCAAAAGTTGGTCCGGCCATGGCCGGACCAACCGGACCGGTTCTGCCAGGCCTGCAGAATCCTTGGGGAGAGGGGGTCAAATTTTGGTACAACTGTTCTTTGGTCGTTGGCACATCTTTTGACACTAACAAACTGACATCACAACGGATGACGTCATCCTAAAACGGCACGCGTTTTGTCTTCTAAGCTTCTCGCTAAAAACTTACTTACTAACCACTTCACAGTGGATTCTAGCTATTTTGTGGATTTCAATCGCTAAATACTGTTTTATCGTCATTTTGAAGTACAAAAATTCAAACGTGAACAAAATCTGAAAACTTAAAAATCCAAGGCGGCCGCCTGTGACGTCATGAACTACTTCTTGCCTTGAAAAACCAATTAAACACCACGTAGTTTCGCTTAATTGAAATCCAAATGAAGCTTGGTCAATCGGATGAACTGTGTCTAAGGCAGAAGGGAGGAGGGGGGGGTCCGATTGACCCCCCCGACGCCCTCAAGTGATTGTATAACTATTTTTCCTTCGAATAACTATTCCCTTATGGCTGTAAGGACAAACATATCAGAAAAAACCGAGTTTATCCATTGGAGCACGAAAATAAACATTTAATTTTTTTTTTCTTATGGGTGCATGGATGTGAAAGTTAATGTTTTCACAGCGTGCCAATAAACTTTATAATATTGTTGTTGTTAAGACTTGAAAGATTCACTGTAAATCAGTCAACGTGGTACAAATCGAAGCGAAACGCGAGGTCAATTCATCGCCATTGACATGACATGACAGGGCAAGAACAACATTTCAAAAAAGTTACGAAATACATTCAATTACAGGCCCCATAGATGTCTCGCTTTCATTGGTCAAATTATTTGCCACTCCTCCAACCTACCCCTCTAACGCCAAATTTAAACCAATCAAAAGAGGTCTTAGAATTTATGCTCTGACGCAGATGGAACGAACAATTACGAATGTGCCCTTGTGGCTGTGAGAGGAAACTGTAGTCAATAGTGTTTACCAACTAATCGAGAATAACTTGCGAAGATGTTTTCCTTAAGTCGATTGTCAGAAATCGCTAAAAGAACTCCCAGATGCTGTCGCAGTATCGCGAATGACATCAGTTTAGTTGGTGTTCCATTTAGAGGTGGTCAGGTGTGCTTTTAATATCGATATATTTAGTATTCCTTGTTCTCTTTTTCGCATGCGAGCTGATTGTCAGTTGTTTACCTTTCAACTATTTGCTTTCGTTTTCTTTGCTTGCCTGCGTTTGTAGCCTAAGAAAGGAGTGGAGGAGGCACCGTCGTTTCTGAGGAAATCTGGACTCGTAGAACGACTGGAACTGATAGGTAAGTCAGGACATTCTTTCTAACTAAGATTTTGGTTCTTGGCGACAGCAGTATGAATCAAATGGATAGCGACAAGACTTGAGTAAACAACTGTGGATCGAACGACCACTCGACGCCATTTTTTGTGAACTAGAGCGAAGACGTTGTCTTTTTCCATTTTGCTTAGATTTGCTTTTTGCTGCTAGGTGCGAACGTTCAAGACTGCGGTGATCTGAAAATTCTCAAGCCAGAAAAAGACAACGGATCCAGTGCTAGTGGATTGAAGAATGCTATTGCGTGTGGTTTGAATGCCAAACAGGTAACATATTTAAAACTTGCCGTGATTTAAGTTCTGGGAATTTTTTTCTGTTTTCTGTTATAAAATCGTTGAGAACCATGAATTGTGCTACCAGAACCACTCAGATCGGTAACATACTACAAGAATGACTGATATGCCCGGGGGGAGGATACTCCCATACATTGACTATATGGGTATGTGCTGCTGGCCAGGGTATAGTTTTCAGGCCTTCGAGTTTGGAACAGGGTATATAAATCAGGAAAATAACGTTGGGAACAGTGCATAGAACAGCATAAAACTTATAAACAGTTTAATTCATGTTGCAATAAATTTTCTTGAGAGACATACGGACATGTATCAAATACGCGTAACTCTATTTTCGACTTTGGTTTTGGGTATCCAGTTTAGAACAGGGTATCAAAGCCAAGCTAAATCTAGTTTAGAACAGGGTCAGGTTTCTGGAGGACCAGCAGCACACCCCCACCAAAATTTCTGTTTTCTGTTCAGTACCCCCCCAGATGCTGATGTAAGTTCACCGTACTCCGAAGCAATCCCAAGGTCAGGACTCCCGGGAAAACATGACAGGGGGGAGGGGGGGGGTTGTCCAAAACTTGAGCTAAACCCTAAACTTAGAAAAATACCAGTTTTAGGCCAATTTGGTACCCAAAAAATATACAAACATACAAAACATGGTTGTACCCTAAAAAATAGAGTGTTTTTCCTTTTCAAACAAAGACATATTCCATATTCCAGTTGTGCTTTTTTACTAACATTTTTAAAGCAATTGTTTTGGTAAAAAGCACAAACTGCCCCCGAAACTACCATGACATCAAAATCATACCCTAAAAAATACACAGGCTCAAGAAATGACACCCTAAAGCCATACACTGCTTCCAAAAATGAAACCCTGAACTTTTGGACCCCCCTGTCAACAGCAAGAACAACAATAATATCTCATGTAACGATTTGCAATTTATCTTGGGCCAATAGGCTCTGCCACAGGGAGACTAAACTTGTAGCAGTACTAGTACTTCTACTAGTAGTACCTTTTTTAAAACCAAAATTCAAAGTCTGGTAGCTATTCCTTGCTGTATTGCTATAACATTTATTAAATATTAATAAGTATCAAACCAAGGTGGTCATGACATTAATTGTTGCTTTAAGGGGTACTCCAGTGGCCAATTCACTTTTTTGAAATTAGTGCAGAATTGGCTGAGAAAACAAATTTGTCACTCATTTTGTTCAAAATTTTTAGAAACCCATGAAAATGAGAAAAATTTGGTTAATACAAGTCTTTGGAAGCACTCGGAAACCACTCAGAAGTCGTTTGGATAAAATTGGATACTTAGGCACAAGGGGAAGTAATTCTGCCTGAGTTGTTTCTTGTTTTTCGTTGTTTTACAAACAAGATGGTGCTGTTTGGTTTGCTAAAAGCAAATAAATTAATTTTAGTTTCAAAGCTTTCTTTGACAGATCTTTATGTATACTTCCAGAGATTTGCAGGGCAAAAAACTGTACTAGTTTGGAGTTCAAGTAAGTTCATTTAATTCGTCTTTGCAGCATGCAAGCACTCAGTTCAATTCAAAGAAATCGCTTCACTGAAACATCACTGAGTGGAGTTTGTTGTGGCAGAAATACAAGTCACCAATTGTAGGACTTTGTTCTTTTAACAGTTTCTGACTCAACTATTGACCTTTTAACATCCAGAAGGATTCCAACTTGCTTTGCCAAACAGCAAAACCCAATTTCAAATGTTAACATTTGACATTTGTAGTGAGGAATTTTTAAAACAAAACCTGAGTCAGTGAATGATTTAGAAGCCTGCCAAACCAGCACAATGTAAACAACACTATCCTAATGTTTGTAATAGTTTTATCGGATATAAATTAAAATAAAAAAATCTCTTTGTATATCAAATTAAATTTAAAAGGTGATAGTTGAAAGTTTTCTATAACTTGCAATGCATTACCCCAACAAATGTCGGAACAAGGATGCATTTATGTTTCATGAAAGATTCTTTTTTCTATAAATCAAGTTAAAGTTTGCAGTTGTAGCAGAGTTACCAGTTCGAAGAATTCAGACAATGGGACAATTGCAATGTACAAGAGCTGAGTTGGGCCCTGTTTTTTCAAAGCCAAATTTCTGCTTACCCTTGGTTAAAACTCTTTTTGTTTTATTAGAAGTTAACCTGAAGATTTAGCACTTATTACGTGTAGATTTGAACAATTGGGCAGTGAACTATACTGTGTTTCCTTTATTAAATAAGCCAGCAGTCTTTTGATATGCGGAGAAGGCTTGGGAGTCAATTCAGTAATGTGTTCTTCCTGGTTCTGTGTCTATTAATGATAGTAACATGTAGCCTTGAATTAAAAGTTACACTGTGTTGCTGTATTATATGTAAGTTTCTCTATCCCCAGGTTGCAGAAGCTGTTGCCAGGGCTGCAAAAGACAATAAAGTCTGCTTGACTATTGGCGGTGATCACAGGTAACTATCACTTCAAGGTGTACTATACAGCATATATATTCATGATCAATTAAACATCCCATTAAAAGTGTATTTAACTGCATACAAAATCATGTGCTTCATACATAAAACCCTATTACATGCAGTTTGCATATTGAAGATATTTTTCTACTTGTAGTAAGAAAAAAGATATTATTTATGTACTGTATCTTTTAGTGTGTGTGTGTATGTGCATCAACCGCATCAACCCACTTTAACCTTATTAAAGTTTAACTGACTGGCAATTCATTCTGTGCTCTTCACAGTATTGCTGCCGGCACTGTCTTTGGGAATGCGACAGCTAGAAAGGGAATCACAGTCATATGGGTGAGTTGAATATCAATATAATTTGAGTGTTTTATGTGCAAACACATTATATTCAGGGACAAGGGAAGGACAATTGTGCTAGGCACAGTTGTGGCTTTAAAACATAAAATGACCTATTAAAAAGCTAGTGACTTACTGGGCCTAGAATGCTCTCCTGTCACGAAATGGTCTCAAAAAATCAGCTTAACACTGATGATCTATCTGTAACTATCCTAAACTGCAGCAATGTTTTGATCAATCTCACAACCAAGATTTGTTTGTGTCCAGGTCGACCTACTATAAATGGTGTGAAAAATATGGGGTGACTTGGCGTGGTACACTGTGTCTAAATGTGTGTTGAAATGATCAATCTGGGGAATAAAGAAGGATGTACAATCATGTAATTGTATTCATTTCACACTTCATGGATAGTGCCTTGTTTATTAAATTCAATGTAAGGCACTCAAAAAACGATAAAAAATATTTAAACTAGACTCTTGAAAGTTTTGCTGTACATAAAGAGTCCCTGGCCATTCAGCAATACACTGAGTGCATTCTTATTCATGGTAAAGGACTTAATAATGTACAAGGCAATAATTTTTTTAAAAAAATTTGTAATCTGGAAATTACTCAGAAAAAGCATGTTCTCAAGTACTGCAGGGCAGTCTTACAATGTAAATGACATAAATTTTTCTTGTCATTGGCAGTTTATATGTCAAAAAGAAAAAATGCTGTATTACACAATGATTGATACGCAATAGCGCTTTGTTTTCCTTGCTTTATTTTGTCAGTAAAAATAAACACGAATATTAACTCAAACCAGTTCAAATTGGAAAAAGTTGTTAGTAGTGTTACTTTGACTTGAAACGGGTTTGACTACTATTAGTAATTGGACCATTACTTTTACAAATTTGGGGCCTTTGGCCAGGCTACAACTGGTCATGTCAACTTTCCCAATCCCTGTATAACATTTTATTATCATTCAGCTACATGTAGGTTGTTAAAAACTGAAAAGTGTTTTGTTAATAAGAAACGGCCCTTTGCATCTTAGGGTCATTTGTAACAACAATGAACTGAAAATGTTTATTGTAATTAAAAGTAATTGTGGCTTTGGATATTTTAGGTTGATGCCCACACAGATATTAACACACCAATGACCACTACATCTGGGAACATCCATGGCATGCCACTATCACAGCTCATCAAAGGAGTTGGCAAGGTAATTAATTTATGCAAGGAACTGAGTTCTTTTTGGATGAACATTGTAAGAATGGTATAATCCTTTTTTGACCACAGCTCCTCACCATTCCCCCACTCTACAGGCCCACCCCAAGCACTAGCTACACACAGCTCCTCACCATTCCCCCACTCTACAGGCCCATCCTCGAGCACTAGCTACACACAGCTCCTCATCACTCCCCTAGTCTACAGGCCTACTTGAATCATTCAGTCAACTAGGTACACATCTAAAACCTATTTATTTCTTTATTGTTGCTATTTCTCCCGCATCCTGCTGGAGGCTTCCACATTGTGCGTGGAAACATAGAAATTGAAAAACTCCAGCATTTTCTCCCACATTTTTCTTTTGTTTGACAACTTAGCAGTTTAAGCTTAGCTTTTTAAATTCAACTTCAACTCAATGTTGAGGCATCTGTAGCCTTTTTGCTGCTGGTTTCATGTTTTTTAAATTCTAGTCAAAATTATTTAACTGAGCAGAGGGACTGAGATTAACCTAACATCCCCCTGGCAAAGCCCCAGACATACAGTAGTATCACATCTCGTCGAAGTAGAGTGTACCTAGACATCTCCAGCATTTGAATTTGAAAAGTTGGCAACTACATGTATGTAAAATTCTCTTCTATATTAAGTATTAATTTCGTTTAAGACTTAATAACTTGCAATAAAGCAAACAAAACAAGGTTGAGAAATACTTATTATTTAATCAAAAAGTTAGTTCTTATTGACTTGCCTAAAACATTAACATTTCTCTGACTATTGATTTAGCAGAATGTTACAATAGAGGGATTTGAATGGATATTCCCATGGTAAGATAATTATTTAATTCTTTTTGTTTCCATTTCCAGCTGTAAAATAATTGTTGTATCTTATTAATTTGGAGGTTACCGTCACAGCTGGTTTGAAGCACAATTAAGTCAGGTTCTCTAGCTTCTGGAATGTTAAGATTAAATGTAAAAACACTGTAATGTTCTTCTGTAGCGGTTAGGTATACAATAATCATGTATCACTGGAACAGGGAAGGGCTGCATTTAAGAAGCCCCATTCAGTTGATTACCAAACTGTTAATGATTATTGTTCTAGTTTTTATCTGTCCCCATCTTGTTTCAATGAGAAACTGGTGTAGTCAAAACAATTATTTTAGAGCTACCCAGGCCAGTACTTATTAAAAGTATATTACACACACTCTTTCATGCATGCGCCGGGCATTGTTAGGTTTTTCGGCTGATAAAATTCGAAATTAGTTGGATTTGCCTTTTGCCTTCAGTTGTTAAACTCACAGTGTAAAATAAATAAAGTTGTCATCAGATAAATTGTTTAGAAGTATTTAGCGCAGTTTAGAGGCAGTTCTTGCAACATTCTTAACAACAATGTGTCTAAATGAGTACTTACAGTGTGTGTTGTTTCTCATTTCAACAGCCTTGATCCCAAAGACGTTGTTTACATTGGTCTTCGAGATGTAGAAGAGCAAGAAAGGTAGGGTTTTGTATGTTCAAGAATTTTACATTTATTTAGTTTCTTATGATAACAAGTTTAGTAGTAAGCTCTGAATCAACCAGAATGAATCAAGACTTGAATGTCGTTGGAGACTTTCTCTTAGTCTAATGTCACTCACTGACAAGGGAGCTCGCCCACACTTGAGTGGCCATTGAGGGTCAAATGTAGTGTCTTTGTACAGAAAATGGCAAATTCCTCATGTTGTGCCACAGAAAGATGAATCTAAATTTATTAAATTAATGTTTGCATATTTGTGTAGCTGGTGGTTTTGTGAAAAGACAGAAAGCTCGGTGAAAGGAACTCGATTTCTTGCAAGGAAAAAAAATGAAAGGAGGGGGTGGGGGAGGGGAGGAGAAAGACTGCCTGCCAAAACTACACTTTTGAATTTCCCCCCACCCCCCCCTAACTGTCTAAACAATAAAAAGGAGACCTCAGCCCTGACCGTTATCAGTTTGACTGTTGAAGCCTGGCATAAAAACAAGGTCACAGTGACTGGATGCAAGAAAGACATAATTATTGTAAAAAAATTAAATACCAGAAAGAGAGAGCAACTTACAATTATTTTTTTGCAGATTAATATGCTGTACTACTGTCCTCTAAAAGTCGAGTTTTGAAAACTTGAGAAATTAATTTAGTATGTTTCTAGTTCTATTGAAAGTTTGTTTAGATTAAATCAAACAGACTGGACTGTGCACCTTCTGGACCTTTGGCAAAGCTCTGCGACTACCATAGTGCGGGCAAGTTCTTGCTCAGCTTTTGAAAAGATTTGAAACCTTTGTCCAGAAAAGATTAAAACTACCCATGCTTTAATAAAACTTGTAACTAGCCAAGCACCAGCTGTACAGTTCCTAAGGACATCAGTCAAATTATTAAATGCCAGCTTGACTCAACAGACCACAGTGTGCAAGCATTGCAGAAGTGTTTATTACTAAACAACAAGCGATGCCGAACAAATGCTGAGTCACCCTTGGAGACTGGAAATCAAGGACGGATTGATATCTGCTCTCAGTGTTGAGATGCACACACTGCACAAAAATCAAACAAAGTAATTGGTTTCTCAGCTTAATGTTTGCAACAGCAACGTACATCACTTACAGTTCTGTGCATATACAACTAAGTTTTTGATTTATTTTGATTTATTTTTTCTTTCTTGCTGGACAGGTTTTTAAAACATAAACATTTGGCGATCGAACACTGATTTGTACCAATCAAAATACTGATTTATAAATGCAAAATAAAATAAAATAATAATACATATACCTTAAAAATGTTCTGGGCTTGGTAAGGCGCTAACTCACTGTTTATAAAATTTTAAAGCACAATTGGTTCTACTTCTCTTTAAACTTAATATTTGACCTGATCCCAGAATAAATTTAGTCTGCCTTCGAACAACCAGGCCCTGCCAAATGGCACATCTGCAGTGAAATTAAGCGATCTCAGTTCGAAGAGGAGAAATGACCCAAACACAGGTTGTAACTGTTTGCTTGCCAGAACGCTTGCGATGCTCTTGCTAAATGGCCAGTTGAAGAAATGCAAGAACATTTCTGCCAAACCTGAGCGCCAAACAGCATTTCTTTCACCACAAGTTCTTGCTCTTCCTTCAGGACAACCTTTCCATTTGCTTTTTGCAAAATATGATAGAATCTAAATCATCATATAGACATCATAGTTACATTAGAAATCATACAAAAACATAACCTTGTCCACGTGGTGTGAGAATTACTCGGCTGACAGATTTTGATTGATGTTCACAGTCAACGGGTCAATCAACATTTCCCGTCCACCAGGGAACAGACTACTTCAAAAGCGGAGTTTTTTTTTAAGGCGGTCTTTCTCCTCCCCTCCCCCAGCCCCCTTCTTCAATTTCTTTTTCCTCGCCATAAATCCAATCTCCTATCATCGAACTTTCTGTCTTTTAACATGACCACCAGCTATGCAGGCTAAATTTACGGTGAGGTATGGCGATGGTAGCACTGCACTTCTCTTTGAATATGACTAGTTTTAACCAATTGTGATGTTGTACAGGAAAAGGTACCAAATGGTAAAGCTATTACCAATGTCACATCAGTTATGATAGTATTATTAATATCAGTTTTCATTTTCTGATTAAAATTTCAGGGAGATTTGTGAACAACTTGGTATCAAATGCTTTTATATCCCAGACATTGATGAGCTTGGAATAAAGGAAGTTGTTAGGCAAACCTTGCAGAAAATCAACCCTCAGTAAGCATTGCTTTGAAACTACCTTGGGTTGTGTTAGGGGTTATGCTATCCTCTCTATTGTTATCTTTGGTTGTGCAGGGGTTCTGCACCCTCTAGTTATCTTGTGATGTGTGGGGGTTCTGCACCCCTCTTATCGTTATCTTGGGTTGTGTTGGGGTTCTGCACCCCTCTATTGTCATCTTGGGTTGTGGGGGGGGGGGGTCTGCACCTCTCTCTTTTGTTCAAGATTTCAAGGTTTCACTTAAGTTTGTTACACTTCATGAATGAACGAGAGAGAAAATTTTAGTTGTAACTGTCCATGACATTCCATAGTTAAAAATTATTTATAGTGACATGGTTTGTTCAGTCAACACAGTATGTTTAATGCGGAACTTGTAATGCTTTTAAAATCAGTATTTAAGATTTATAATGTAAGATTTGCTGAGCCTTAACCATTTTAATACAGTGAATATTACATTTCACAGTTTCACGGAAACTTGTTTAAATAATTTATTGGGATACAGCACAGTCAGATATTACCCCTGCCAATTGTTGCCTGTCTTTGCTTGTCATCAAATTTTGTCTTCAATGTCTTTTCAGTGGTGATCGGCCAATTCACATAAGCTTTGATATTGACGCAGTGGACCCAAACTACGCACCAAGTACTGGAACTCCAGGTATTTGGCTGAGAAAACACTCCAATTTTCAATTTTGTGGTTGCAATCTATGTGCAAGTACATGAACCCAAAATTGATTGCTCTTGAAGGTGTGAATTAAATTTTCGATGCTTATTACAAACAGTCTTATTTTGACATTGCTTCCTTAACAGTTGTGGATGGCCTGACAGTACCCGAGTCTCTCTACATTGCCAATACTGTGGCAGAAACAGGTACTGAACTTATCAGATACTTTCTAGTTGACTTTCCAATAACACAAGATCTCTCTGAATTTGTTTTGCTTAACTTAGGAAGAATCAAGTTGTATTTTTATGGTACTAGTTAATTTATTTACCAAGTTAGATTCCTTTATTAAATATACAAGGTTGGTGAAGTATTTATTGATCAGGGCCCAGTTGTTCGAACAGTTGATAACTTTATCAAGCAAATAAAACCCTATCCAGTGAATAAAATTTGTTCGTTGTCCCTAGATAGGGATTTATCTGCCTGATAAAATTATCCACTCTTCGTACAACTGGGCCCAGCATATACAGATTGTGTGTAGAAGTTGTTAAAAAATAATATTTAATAATAATAATAATTATAAAAATAGTAATCACAATTATTATTATTATTATTATTATTATTATTATTATTATTATTATCATTATTCCAGCAGTTTGGATGGTACTGTTCATACATGTACCACAAACTGTACATGATTGTCTGTGTGTTTGTTG
>JAOBRG010303757.1:0-15735 GCA_027574985.1 Umimayanthus nakama
TTTTGATTTTTTGCCGCGGAATTTCTATGTTTGGCCGCGGAATTTAACTTTTTTTCCCGCGGAATTCCAGAGTGCCTAATACACATAGCTTGTTCTAAAGATGTGAACTATACTAGTAGATTTGATACTAAGACTTTTCTGGTGGTTTTCAGAGATTTTTAGCAGATATTGTATCAGTTCTGGGCATGACAGTAAGTGAAGGGCGGGAATGCCTCAAGTACCGTCAGCTTGGTTCTAAAGAACCACTAGAGACCTGGGGTCATGAATATGTCAGGTGCGTCTTTTCTCTCTTTGTTGTGTTGATTAGTGTGTCTGCTCTTTGATTACTTGTACATACTGTATATTAATTAGAATGGTAAGTCGTGACTCGAGGGTGTGAAAGAAATTGAGGCTGGTTCAGTTATGGTACCACATACCTTGGACAACAGGTCATGTGACTTGCAGGTTTATGCGTCATGTGATGTGGTCCTTGATCTTAGGTGAATAAGACTCAAGTTTGAGTAGAAAGCTTAAATGCTAAGCTACACACAGATTCTTAAAGTGACAATATTTTGCATAAAACTTTCTGTATGATTGTGTAAGAATACTTTAATACTGTATAATATTAGTGGTAATTTCCAACAGCAGAGCTCAGAACAGATCAGTTAAATGAAAAACAGCAGCTGCATTAAAAGACAGTACACAAAGAGTGATACATTTTTGTCTATTTGTCTGTCTTTTATTTTCTCTTCCTCTCTTGGCTCCTGTCAATATAACATTATGCAGTTTCAAATAATATTTATATGGCAATGTACATGTATACTGTATCTAACCTCACCTCGGAGGAAACTGGAAGTCTCTTGAAGGTTTGGGGTGGGGTGTGGTGGGGAGATGCCAGCTTTAGGCATGATACACTATGAAAATCTTTGAAGCCTTTTCATTCATGTGGCCTTTAGTTACACATAATTCACATGAAGTTTTAAATTGTTACTACTGTTTGTGGACACTGTATAATGGAATGTATGATGAATTTTTCTATGAACATAACATGCACCCTGTTGGAACCTTAGTTGGAAGTTATACATGTTTATTTTTTCCGTATTTGAAAAACAGTTCAGTGCATTGTTTTTCCATTCCTTGCTGACAATTTTTGTAGCATGTGCATCAGAGCAATTTTGAAGAACAAGTAGAGAGAAGATTTTGGTTTGCTCTTTTTGATCTGGTTTTGACGTTTCGGTTTGATTACAAGTCATGCTTTGGGGAACAAGAGAAAGGATTTTGTTCTCTCTAGAGCACAGAGTAGTTGCTGTGTCAGTGCAAGGAAGCATTCATCAAGGATCAGAAACATTTTCCAAGCCTTTGAGAGGAAAGCATTGTGCATTCGTGGCTTTATCTGCTTTACTACTTTTCAACGGAAGCATTCCTGTACAGTTATGGACAAAACCAGTAAATGATCAAATTCTCCATCATAGAGACACCATAGAGACAACATGTATTTGCATGGCACTTTCAAACAATAAAGTATCCAATGCTGATAATTCGCATTTTGTGCATTTGCCGATGGTAGCAAATTCTTTTTTTGATTCTACATTTACAGTGAGATAGGGTGATGGCAGCACTGCACTTTTCATTGAGATTAATTGAACTATTGTTGAATAGTTAACAACCACCATGACAAAATTAGTATTTCCAGATATTCTGTCAATTTTGTTAGCAAGTGTGTAACAATATTTTTTATCTATCAAGATATAAATGAACAATTTTTAAAATAATTTAATATAGAGCAATGTGAACAGTGTGATTATATATAATTAAAATATTAATGAACAGATAAAATATTTTTACATTTCCACCCAGTGTCAATGTTTAAACTGTACATACTATCTTTTGGAAGTGGTAATCGAATACCCTGTACTTTTAAATAAATCTGTCATGTGTGATAAAATTGGTTCTATATAGCATCAAGTATCCGGACCTGTTTCTGTTCTACAGACATTTAGCGGAGGAGATAAGAGTTGAGTACACAGACAGGCTGAGCAAGGGGGCACCAATTGATGACCTAGTAAAGCTTGCCAAGGAAATCTTACCCTACAACATGTCCCACAATGCTGAGACAGAAGCCTGTGACTTGCTGATGGAAATAGAGCATTTGCAGTTACTGGACAATTATGTTGATGAGAATTCATTCCACAGAGTGTGCCTATATTTAACAAGGTACTGTAAAATTCTGAATATATGAGTTTGTGGGAGAGCCATTTTTCATGTGAAAGTTTCAAGAATTAAAATGAGAATGTGATGGGCAAATTCACAACAGTGACTAAAACAGTGCTCATAGTTTATTTGTGGTGCCATGGCAAAAAAGAAAAGCTCACTGCAAAAAGGAGAAGCTTACATCAAGAAAAGAAAAGCTGACAATAATTCCACAGCAGAAACGAAAAGCTCATGGGAAAAAAACCCTGACGGCAAAAAACACCCCGTTGCCGCAAAAAAAATCTCGCGGCTGAAGTTAAAAACTTATAGCAGGGTTTGGTTTGCTCGCTAAGGTTTCTACTAGCTATCATGATGCAGTTGTCTTTGATGTGCTGCAAAGATATGTTAACTTTGCATATACCGTAGTTTATGGTTTAACCAGCTCCTACACCAACACAATATACACTAGTTTAGCTTGACTGTGTCATGTAATTTTGTTTGTCATGTGGCAAAGAGATGTGTTCATAAGTAATGTATTCATTTCAATGCTTGACAGCTGTGTCAACTATGTTGCCGAGCCAGAAGATGCCCTGTTGCTAAAGACAGCCCTGGCAATGTTCCGAAGGTTTGAGTGTCAACCAGAAGCACTCAAGTTAGCCATCCAATTAAATGATTTGGAGCTAGTGAAGGAGATTTTCCTTACATGTACAGGAAGGTAAGGGGAAAAAGGCCCGGGGGGTGCAGGGGGGGTGGGGTGGAGAAGAGGACAAGTAAAGCTGTTATTGGAAATCAACGAAAATCAGCCAAAGAAATATGGATCAGAATTATGGGTCAAAATGGGTCAAAACGAAACCCCAAAGACTATCATTGCCCCTGTTTTTCTTCTAGAATTTCTAGAGCCATAGAAAAAAACTGTGAGAGCCTACACATTGAAATTGGATGAAAAAAGGCAATAAAAGAGGAAGAGAGAAAAATGTTTTCTCTTTTTTCAGTTTTTGCACTAGTGTTTGCATGCTGGCTTTTGAGATTTTTCTGCAGCTTGGAGAGTGGCGAAAAAGTTGGCAGTGAAGGAAATGGGGAGAGGGAAAAGGGGAGAAGAACACCAGCCTCCAACTGCCTTTCTAATGGGAGAAATAATTATTATTTGAACGTAATTATTTGTATAACTAATACTGAGCAGAAGTAAAACAGTGTTAAAATCGGAAGTGAAAATGATAAGTCGTGACAGCTGTCAAACTCACGTGGAGCGAAAACTGATCAACAAAATCCTGTTGAAATAAGAGCTGAATGTTTTTGCCGGCATGGCCGAAACTTCGGGAGGTGTTTCAACTCCAAAGAAAAAACTACAGAGTGGGCAAGGCAGAAAATTGAAAGAACAAACCTGTAACAATTTTTGTAGAATCTGCAATTGTTCTTTTAGAGTTCAGTTTGGAGAGAGCAAGACTGCTCAACCAAAAATATTTTCGAGCAGTCTAGAAGGAAGGAATGTCTTGGTTCAGTGTTTGCAAAGGTTTGCAGTGTTATCGGAATAAACCTTGCAAAATCGCCTGAACTTTCAAACAGAGCATGCCACTTGTGCGCCAGCAGTAGCAGTGCAGCAGTTGAATGTGTCCTGTTCGTAAACGGACAACTTGCTAAAACAGAATTGTGTCTGGCAGGGGACGAGCTAACAAAAAATCTTCCTTCTTCATCGAGTACAAGCCCCGTGCGTGTTAGAGAAAAATGACTACTGCCAACAACAATCACTCCTGTGTGAACAAGCGCACATGGAAGCAAGTACTATTTCTAGGTCACATTTATTCTTAAGTTCATCTGATTGTTAGGACTCCAGAGAAGAAGCAATAAATCCTCTGGAACGGAGATCAGCAAGTTGATCTTCTATTATGATGTTCAATGGCGCGATAACCAACAACGTGACACCATCGGCTTTTTCTGCTGCCTTTAGTCGAGTAAAAGCTTGGAAGAACTACTTTTCCCAAATCCAGTTGGCAAAACAGCCAGTATATCACTTCCCACAGAAAGGTCTTTCACAGCCTGTTCATTCTTCAAACTACGAAGTTTGTTGTCTAATTCTTCCATCACACGATTGATCATAGCTTGACTGACCGCGCTGGGTAATTTTTTTATAAATTATACTAGTGTATACTGCTTTCAGCCAATGAGAAATCGAGTTAGCAGAAATAAGTGATTCCAGCCAATAGTATTTCGCGGCCTCTGGCGGCCGCAGAATTCAAGTATTTCTCCCGCTAGAAGGGGGATTGGAGGCTGGCGTTCTCCTTCCCTCGCAGCTCAGCTTCGCTTCGCTCTTTGTTCTCATGGCTTTGCCGCTCGTAACTTGTTTTGCCTTCCCGAATGACTAGAATGCAAAGCTATGCTGGCTACTAAATCTTAACTTGAAACAACTGAAGCATTCTCCCCAACCTATGCTAAACTTGTCACTCCCCCCAGGGGATGAAGACCAAAGGGGACAAATTTACTGTCATTAGTATTTGCCAAACAAGTAGATAGCACTTTACACACACTCTGATTGGACAATAAAGGGTAGATATACACAGCTATTTACTTTTTAGCATTTGTGCATGATGGTGCGCCCGCTCTTTTTCAAGTACAAGGCATTTCTTACTACTTTAGAGCATTCTTAAAAGACTGATCAGAAATTCTTTAAATACATTACTGGATGAACAAATACTAAAACAATTATTCCCCTCAGTGTCGGTGACCAGCAGGCGATACTAACCTCACCCCTTTGCGGCTCAGTAAATATCCACTGCTAGTTGCACCTCCACTTTGGGGGATAATTGTATGCTGTACTTAATGGAAGATCTTATGAGCCAGTTAGGCCTTGATGTTCCACAAGGTGTTGAACCAAGAAGATGTCTTTTTGAGTAGTTACTATCCAGCACAATAACTACATGTACTGCAATCGTAGAGAGGTTTCCTGCCAAAAGTGTTCCAGCATACATGTACATGTTAGGTCCCAATTAAGGGTCAGAGTAACCACAATTTCTGCTGGGAAAATTTATGATTAGTATCAACTCCTTTGTCTTTTCTTTCAACATTTCATCGAAGAGAAAAATCATATATTTTTTTTATAATAATATATACCGTAAATCCCAAATTTTGGTTCTCAATTCTGGGGGTCGGCTTATACAATGAGTACCAACTTTTGAAAATGGAAACAAGGACAACCAACAGCTCATAGTTACTGTATTTACTGTACAAATACTGTACAAATGACTTCAACTATGACAAGATATTGACATTGTACACTGTTCAAGAAATCTACATAGTAAGAAGTTTGATTGCCATTATGAGATGAACCAAGTTTTTAGAGCTCAAAATCCATCAAACTCTTCATCATCTGATTCCCCAAAAAACTTATCCTATTCTTTGGCAGTCACCGTGTCATTGTATGAATTTTTAAACTCAGTTTCATCTTAATCTTGGTTGATTATGGCTTCTCTTTTGACCACATCTTCGTCATCTTCCTGCCAAAGCAAATCATCCTCTGTGCCATCCATTGCATAGCTGATGCCTCATTTCTTGAGTGATTTTACAATGCATTGTGTCTTCACTTCTGTCCATGATTTCACTGAGCATGACTTTGGACTTCAGCCACTCCCTGACTTGTTTTTCATTAACACCAAACCCTTTAGCAGTACAAGAATCATTCCTTTTGCAAAATCAATGACTTTTAGCTTAAAGGCATCATTGTAGCGCATTTGTTTCGGTCTTTTTTAACATGATTGTTTATGAAAATCGCTGTTGCAGCAGCTCAAACACAATGTGTGCGTGCCTCTGAAACATACATGATTTCACCTGTTTATTTCACAGCTCGATGAACACAGACAAGATGACGTGAGGATCAGCTTTTCTGATCAGACTTTTTTCCCGCGCTTCTGCTTTGCACCTGGTTTACAGGAAGTTTTTTTCCTAGACTTTTAAAACTAACCAATGCACTGGAATTTACATTATTTCGCTTTTTTTGAAATCTCAGGTTCAGCTCTTTATGCAGAGTGACATAAAAAATACATTAACTTTTTGGGCGTGAACTTCGTTAAACTTAGAAAAAGGGTCGGCTTATACAAAGGGTATTACCTAAAACCCAATTTTTTGGCCTTGAAAACAAGGGTCAGCTTATACACAAAGTCTGTTTATACACCGGGATTTGCAGTAAGCCATATTGTTGTTGAGGTATGTTTTTGTGTTATCACCTTGAGAGTATGCACTTTGTAAAAACTTGAATTTTGTTCAACCCTGCATTTTAGTAATATATATTTTTATGTGATTGGCAGTGATGAGAAGAGACTAATTAGAAAGCAGATGGCTTTCATGTTGGCAAGACAACAGATATTCCTTGAGCTTGATGAAGAAATGGAGGACTATGATGAGCTAACAGAAATTTTGTCCAATGCACATCTGAACAATAACTTTCAGGCTTTGGCAAGAGAGGTCAGTTTAGGAGATCTATTAAGCCTTGTTTTTCCTCAGTGATGTAACTTGCAGAAGCGCAAGCAGAAGCATAACACTCTTATGTCAACAAAAAAATAGGCTGACACAAGGATAAGCTTGATGGAAGCAGAGATGGAAGGATTGGAAGATTTCCTAATAAAAGTTTTCCTCTATATCTGCTTCTGTTGACCTTCCAAGACTTGCTCCCCAAAGAAAACAGAACACAACACAATTGGAAGCAGAAGGAAAAGTATTTGGTATCTGTGTTTGCTCTTCCATTGTGACATGCCTTTGTCAGGCCCATTTTCGTGATGGCACAACTGACATGAGAGCTTTTCCACTCGTTCTTTTGGATTAGTCCTTATGTCACTTGTGAAACCCGGCTTTAGGGTTTAGTTGGCACTAACAGCTCAGCTTTTCATACCTATTAGACAGTATTAATAAGAGTGAATTACTCTGTCAAGTACTACCAAAACTAATCATTCATTTGGTTCATTGTATAAAATATTAAACTAAGTAAAGTAAAGTTTGCATGTCTTCTGAATCATCTGTAAACTCGCAGCATTTTTAATAATTTTCTTACTGGAAAATTCCCGGTTTTATTTTAAATAAACACCTGAAGAACTGGACAATTGAACATAATTAAATTTTCAAAACTTTGAAAACTAAAACCAATAAAAACTGTTATCTTTGTCTTAAGACATTTTCATATAAAACATTTATTTTTGTTTGTCAAATTTCTTTCAGCTTAAGGTAAGTTTTAAAAATAAAGACTGCAGCAGGTTATTTGCTTTCACGTTTTAAATCGAATGCTTCAGGGTTGGCAAAATAAGCCTGCAAGTGGCAAGTTTGAACAATTGTACTGTTGAGTTAATTAAAAGTACTTTAAATCTCAACTGAAAAGTATTTTAGAAAGTGTTTCATAGAGATTTTAAAGCCCGGTTTCTGAGTTGTACTTCTAGCTTCAAGATAATGTGACAATCCTTTGCTTACTTTAGTTATACAGTAACTATGTAACTCATTGTTTAAGTTGTTTTGTAGGTGGCTTTATACATACTATCTTGTGATTTATTTTAGCTTGACATTATGGAGCCCAAAATACCTGAAGATATTTATAAATCTCATCTTGAAAATAACAGTAAGTGACAAAGTTTATTTGATTTTTTTTTTGCATGCAGGTATTTTTTTGTTCTTTGTTCCAAAAGCAACCCTAGCTTACATGTATACTTTGAATTTGAAAAACAGAGGCATTATAAGACTTTGTATTGGGAATTTACTTGTTTCTCAAAAATCCTAGAATACTGAGCACCTATAAAGTTCACCTACCTTCAGTCCACAGTGTACTTGTGCGGTAATAACGTAGCGCTATTGTCTTTCATTTTGATCGTTCAACAAAGCAGCTCTTTTGTACTTGTTTGGTTGTGTATTGTTTTAAGCTGGTGGTTATTATTGTTGTTATTGTTCGGTTAGCCAATCATAGAGCCGCTTCAAGTAGCTGCTGGTCGACCCTACTTGAGTGTTGTGTGTGTTTTGGGTGCAACTTGAGGTCATTTAGACTGAGAACGCCTTGAAGAGTTCCTCCGTACAAGTTATACAGTTCAAGTCTAGTTTCTTCACAGGCCTTTTGCAAGCAGACTGTGAAGTCATCCAAACAAAATCTTTTCCTGGTGGTACAATTCATGCCCAAATGCTGTAACAAATTGACATATTCATAAAGCCCAAAGAGTTGTCTATCACATAAGTCCTGCACAGCCAACAAGAAGCAGTTTAAGTCCTTCAAAATAAGAATTATACATGACAAAAATTGTCTCTACTCTCCTTGTGACCTTGATTTTCTGTAATTTCTTTTTGTATTCTAACAGTGAAGAGATATTACTTTCAGATGGTTGTTTAAAACTTAATTTTTCCTTAATTTTTATTAGTCCTGGATTTTGTAATCAGTGTTTGAAATTAAAACTGCCTTGGACTTTCCAAGGATTACTTTTATTTTTATTATAGTTATTATTATTATTTTTATGGTTATAAGTCCCTAACAAATTGTCTTTTTCTGTCTCTTTAGGGTTTGGGTCAGGAGTTGCTGTCGACTCTGCCCGTCAAAATCTAGCTGCATCGTTTGTGAATGCAAGTGTCAATGCAGCATTTGGTGCCGACAAACTGTTAACCATTGAAGAAGGAAACAAGTGGATTTACAAAAACAAAGAACATGGTTTGCAAACGTTTACCACTCATTGGGTCACTTTGTGAATACACTGGTTGACTAACCATTGGGGGGGGTGGCTACTGTCAGACAGGAACAAAGTGATATAGAGAAGGGTTGGGGGGAGGGGGTTGTTCAAAAGTTCAAGGGTATAATTTTTGACATTTTGGTGTGTTTTTAGTTTTGATGTTTATATGAAATAGAAATAGTTTTCTCTTTTTGAAGCAAGTATCGAGAACAAAAGTATCATTATATAGGTAATTAAAAGTTCTATTGACAAAGATGATTGAAACCAAGCTCTCAGGGTCCCACTCAGAGTGGTGTAGTGTCAGGGGAGGGATCCACAGGGTATTTTGGGGTTTGAAGGTTTGACCAAAAGGGACTTTTTATGATCATGTATGAACAGTGTATATTTTTTCCAGCTCAAATCAACAGCGACATTTTAAGCATAGCTTGCTATTTTTGTGGTAGATAGATACAAACTTAAGATACTTTTTAAGTATTGAGTTTTAGAACCTTACAGCTGTGTGGCTGAATTGTTTTAAAACTTTACAAAATAAGTCAGGTGTGGTGGATTTGTAATAAAAGTTTCTGATGCAAAAATACTGAGGGATTTCTTTAATTTGTACGTATGCTATATAAAATGTAGGAATTGTTTGGTGCATCTACAAATTCTGAAGTTGTGTTTTTCTTGGATATAAAAATATGAACAAGTTTCTGTTGAACCCCTCCCCCAGATCCTGGGACAAGCCGAGCCATAGCAATAGGCTCATGTGTAAAGGTGTGCAAGTTCACTCACAAAACACAGACTGAGCGGGTACAATAGCATAAATAGATCAAGTTGTCATAAAGTAATGAAGTTACTTTTAATAGCTGTTTCTTTCACAATAACTAGCTTAGTAGTCTACTAGTGAACTCCTTTGAGTGACCATAAAACAAGCCACTTGTTTTGTCAGTCTGTCCCTAGAATCCATTTGCGGTTAATCTGTGTATGATATGAGCTCAGAAACACTGAATAGTTGTAAGTGACTATTTCCATATCTACAATGTATGACATCCTTAAAACTGTCCTTCCGTCTTTCTACTCAGTGTGGAGAGACTGAACAGTTTGCTAGTGTGAAGCAACTTCCATTTACCTTGAAACGAAAACCAATGAACTGAATTGTAACAGAGTTCTTTTCAAGTTTTGATCAGTTTTGCAGAACATGTTCATCTGTCATCATGTTTTGGTTTTGATTCATTAGGTGAACAAGATTCTGTACACAGCTAACATTATTGCATTTGAATAGCTACTTGAAAGGGTGTGTTCAATTGACTCTATTCCGAAATAGGAATAAACAGAATAAAAGCATTATTCAATCTCATTGGCCACAACTCCTGCCAAGTAGGAAAAAAAACACAACTGAATTATATCTCTCACCCAAGTCAATACTTTTAACTAGATAATTATTATTTTAAAATTGTCATGGGAATCAGTAGAGAATTTTGAAATTTTATTCTTACTTTGGAATAGATGGAATAAGGTCAATCGAACCCCCTAGTCTGTTTTTACTTGACAAATAATGACTATAAACCTATATCAAGTGTTGCTCTTTTTGTCTTTATCAGCACTGGCAGGTGAAACAAAAAGCAAACATGTGGCTTGTGGTTTTTACAAGGTCAAACAAGGTTCTCTTAAGATGAGAGTGTTTATGTGTTGTTCTTTAGGCATGATGAGCACAACAGCCTCGTTAGGACTTATTCTACTCTGGGATGTGGATGGTGGCTTAACACAGATTGACAAGTATCTGTATTCATCAGAGGATTATATCAAGGTACAGTAAGTGTTACCTACAAACTGCCAGTGTGCAGATTGGCGAACTCATATTTGTATTCATCGGAGGATTATAGATAGAAAGATTCTCTTGCCGCTTTATTTGGTTTGTCAGTGTGCTAATAATGCCTAATAACAAAAACAATGCTGCTACTACTTAGTACTACTAATAGTAGTAACAATAACACATAATATGAATAATAATAACAAAAGGGCTAATAATAATAATAAATCATTCAAATTCGATACTTATAGCATTTTTAGTTTTGAATTAAGAATATGAAAATTTAAAATATCACTTCTTTTATGTTACTGCTATTAATAAAAATGTTTGTAACAATAAAACAACAACAACAATAGATATTTTAATTAATTTCAGTCATAGAAACCCCATCATATCAATGAATAGATTTTATTATTGTTATTAACAGGAGCTCTGAGAACAACAAAATTAATAGTAATGTTTTACAGTATCTATTCAGGGTGCACGTGATAGAAATTAACTAAAGAGAATTTTCACACAGTATTTGTAATCTGTTATCTTCCAGGCTGGCGCCTTACTTGCTTGTGGTATTGTGAACTCTGGGGTGCGCAATGAGTGTGACCCCGCCCTTGCCCTTCTCTCGGACTATGTACTACACAACAGTAACATTATGAGACTTGGGTCAGTGGTTGGGTAAGTGCATGTTTGTTAGGATTTCGTGTACATATGACTCTAGAATTGGTATGAACAGCTTTTAGTGGTATGCAACACAAAAGTAGGTACGGGTTTCCAGTTAGGTTGGCAGTCAGTTCTACTCCTGGTGAATTGCACATATTAGTAAAATTCTGGGGCAGACCCATGGGGCTCTGAGTGATTTAGGGTAACTATTATTTTGTTTTTGAACAAGTATACAAAGATTTTTGTTTTTGTCAAATTTAACATGGATTTTGCAGTTTATCTTTTGCTTTCGGGGTTCTCGTTAAACCATGTAATCCCCTTGGATCTGATACAGAAAAATTGGGGGTTTTTTTTATCATTCAGTAGCAAAACTAGTGATAACTGAAATCGTCATAAATTTATGTTTCTTTTGCCTTATGTATCAAATTGTTGCTAGGTTCGTGTGGATTGTGTTTTGCAGACTCTCAAGTCTTTTAAATTGTAACGTACTACTGACTAGTTAGTAACAAGCCATGTTTGACTGTACCATGTGTTCGAACATGGTCCTAACAAAAATGAATTGTTAATTCTCTGTCAGGTTGGGCTTGGCTTATGCTGGATCCAACAGAGAGGATGTTCTCTCCCTGATCCTCCCAGTAATGTCAGATTCCAAATCAAACATGGAGGTACAGAGTAGTGAAATCTTATCACTCCTACTACCCTAGGCAGCAACTGTTTTGTTGTTCTTAAAGTTGTTTCAGATGTTCACACCTAGGTTACAAACTAATAAACCCTTATCATACAGGTCTGTGGTTTGATATACTGGCACCCAGCTTCTAAACTGCTGCGACTTTTCCTTTGTCTTTTAGACTATTATATCCAACTATGATGCTTGCACCACCCATCATCCAAATAACTCCCTACCTAATAAATTGCTCTACCCCAACTCCCTTAAACCCAATTACTCGCTCTCATACATCATCCATTGGCCAATTCCTGACCCGCATCCCCTCTATACGCAGTGTCAGAACCCATCCCCCCAAAATAGCCCCACTCCTAGCATATCTATCCATCCTCTCATTTGATTCCTCAACATCAAAGTTCGCTGTAGCAAAACTCACACACAACACACAACAACCAGTTATTCCCTTTCAAAACCTCTATTCAACCCTTACCTCCTTGTTCAAGTTAAAGACGAAGAATTCCTGACGAGAAGTGTTAACGTAATTAGTTTCTTTTAATTATTGTTAGAAATATTTAATTAAAATGGCAGACTAGTGTAGCTGCACTGTCGACTTCTACTGAGACCAGTCTTGAACATAGCAGAACTACTTGTTTTCCATCAGGCTATCGGAATGGCTGCACTCGCTTGTGGGATGATTGCCATTGGTACATGCAATGGAGAGGTGACATCAGTCATCCTGCAAACTATGATGGAACGAACTGAAGTCCAGTTGAAGGACACCTTTGCAAGGTTTCTTGCATTGGGACTTGGACTCACATACTTGGGTTTGTAAATACAATAACCAGGGCAAATATTGGTGTAAAAGGTGTTGCACGTTTGGGGATTTCAAGGTGGTTGTTGAAAACACTTTCAATTTGGATTCATTTAGACCTTTTTCTACTCAGTGTTTCTAAAATTCAGCTATACTGTTGCAAGTGACTTGTTTCTTCCAAGTATTTGTCTCCATTGATAAGATAATTCTTGCTAAAGGGTCAGCAGTTTAGTAACATATAAGAATTACGTACATTAACATAAGTTTAAGTAAGTTTAGATTGAGGATTGTTTAGAGGTACAGTACACTACATAGCGAGTAAGTAGGGAAATGATTTCATTTAGGCAAAATTATGTTAGACTTAATGGAATTACCAGTGATTCCTTTATCACAATATTCATTTATTTACACGATTCGCCAACGGGTGCAGGGATTATCCAACAGATATAAACAGTTTGAAAAACATTGGCTCTCTGAGAATCGTGCTGTTTTAGTTGATGTTAACTTATTCTTTACTAGGGTTTCAGGGATTGCATCAATGCAAAAACAGTGTATTTTCAACGTGAATTACTTCCCAAAAAATGCATTGTCTAGTTTGCAATGTATCCCTGGGATGCAAATGCAGAAACTAACTTTCACAGATTTGGGTGAATATAGAATGATGCATAAAAATATAATACGAGTTAGGTTGCGAGATAGATATACTGTACATTCCACAACCCCCTGCGCTGCCCCTCCTTCTTACGATCCTCATTTTCTGTGCCAGGTAAACAAGAGGCCGCTGAGGCCACACTTGAGGCACTGAAAGTCGTGCCAGAGCCCCTGGGCAAATGGGCCTCCATCTTGGTGGAAATATGTGCATATGCAGGTACGGTGGCCGCGCTTACTAGTATTGTAGGGCTAGCCAATGCAGTTTCTAGTAATGCCGTTTTGAGTGCTAGAATGTCTCTTGAGTTTGTTACTCAAACATAGAGATTTTTTCCATAACTTCGAGTTTTGAACTACATTGTATGAGAGTCAATACAAATGTGTTGCTCATTCAACTGTTTTTTAAAGTCTCTACCCTGAGAGATTAGCGCTCCCAAAACTGACACGAGTTGTATGCTTGTTGCCATGCCAGTAACATTAAAGCTACAACTGATTCGGTTGCACAGCGTGATAAACGACCTTACTGGGAGTTTAAATTGAGAAAAAAGTACAGTAGTTGAAACTCAGCTGCTTTGTGTTGACATTTTGTCAAGGTACGGGCAATGTGCTGAAGATCCAGAACTTGCTGCATATCTGCAGTGAGCATTTTGAGCAGAAGGAAGGCGAAGGAGAGAAAGAAAAGGAAAAAGAGAAAGATAAAGACAAGGATAAAGAGAAAGATAAGAAGGACAAGGATGAAAAGACCGAAGATGGAAGTCACCAGGGCGTGGCTGTGTTGGGTATCGCCCTCATCGCTATGGGGGAAGAGATCGGCAGCCAGATGGCACTCAGGACATTCAATCACCTGGTTAGTAGAATATAAATTGGTTCTAATGTGTACTACTTCTTAGAGACCTTTAGATTTGACACGAGTACCAGTTTGACTACGTGTACGGCTTCCTAGAAAACGTAACATTTTACTACGAGTACGACTTCTTAGAGACCTTTAGATTTGACTGCGAGTACGACTTCTTAGAGACTTTATGATTTCTTAACTTTTCAACTTGTAATGTTGACTACGAAATCTTGAGGACTTTTCCTAGTAAATGGGAAGACGGCAACGACAACGATTTTGCGGACTCTTGTCACGAATTGTTGTCTTACCAAAAGTCGAAGTCATAATGGTTTTGAAATCTGAAGGCCGCATTTGTTAAAGCCGAAAGTCTCGAGAAAAAGTGAGAAATGCAAAATTTTGCTCTAACGATGAATGCTTTACGTTGCAGCTGCAATATGGGGAGCCGGTGATTCGTCGGGCCGTCCCACTGGCACTCGGTATCGTGTCCGCCTCCAACCCTCAGCTCAGCATCATAGACACACTGAGCAAGCTGTCACATGACAGTGACGCAGAAGTGGCCCACAACTCGATTTTCGCCATGGGAATTGTGGGAGCAGGTGAGTTCCTCTTGCTTTGTATACGTGGCTAACAGTCGAGCATTGCTACAAGTAGGTTACAGAATATGTGGGTCTTCAGCCAGACGTAAGAAGAAACTTCTTACTTGAGTTGGTCTGATCACACAGAATACATGCAAGCTAAAGTTGCTAAACAATTAGGACTGCTGAAACGTGTGAAACATCTACTTCCAGTCAAGTCCAGAGAAATCATGTTCAGCACAGTGATCCAGCCAAATTTGGACTACGGAGACATTGTCTGGGGGGACCGTTTCAATCAAAACCAAATAGATAGACAGCTAGTGTTACAAAACAAGCCTGCTAAGATAATCCTTAATCAACCAATTTACAAATCCAGTAGCTCGGCGCTAGCTGGTTTAGGCTGGTAACACTTGAGGTAAAGAGTCAATTTCGCAGATCATTTTTCGTTTTTGAATGCTTTCACAGTATCTCACCCTGGCTCGCAGACCTTATATACATAGTTACAGTACACTTTCTAGTTCAGAAATTGTAACTGAAAAGTGAACGACCAACATGGGGCAAAGCAAATTTGACTATCTATTTGTAAAGGAGTTCAACTTGGTATCCAGTACTGTCCAGTAATCTAAATCCGTTTCAGACCTTATAAATATTTGCATAATTAAAACTAACTGGTAGATCAAACGCACGACGGCAACAAGGCTTTATCAGGAATTTTTTTCCCAAGTCTTAAGCTCTATAATATCTCTTTTCTGCAAACATAACACGCCTTAAATAGATTGTTTTAAGGATATTGTAATTGTATATGTGTTTTGGTACTTGCCATGACAACAGCTAATCAAAGGTATCCTCTGGATGCTCGTGGTGTGTTATACTTGTCAAGGAAATGCAAACGTACCAACTTTAATATCGA
>JAOBRG010304090.1:0-15729 GCA_027574985.1 Umimayanthus nakama
ATACCAAACACTGGATAAAAATATCTCGAATTCTATCTTCTACCGAGTCGAGTTTTCGGCCATTTTAAGGGGAGATTCTCCGTGATAAAATTTTCGGTTTCCATATTTGGACATATTGCAGTGTATAGGATTTATACCGTGTGTAGAGAGCCAATCAGATTACCGGAATTTCAATATCCAGTGCTCGGTATTTAATAAAAATGATTATCATACATCTCCAAAACATACTGGGACAAGGATAAATAGAAATTCCATCAAATTTCGGCGTCTTAAAAAAACAGCATGATGCAAGTAGTTACCATTAATATTCAAAAGTAATCTTCATCAACCTAACCCAAAGTCATGTCAAGCTTCTCTTTACTACCAATTTCATTGGATCTAGAAGGGAAAGTCATAGACTGTTCTCAATTCATGGACCCCCAAGCCACCACTGCGTAGTCGCGCTAACACTAGCGGAGCACCGGTGGTGAGAATTTCGAATATTGTAAAATCCAAAGTTATCTTCGTTGGATATTGTCCCGGAAATTTGAGCCATTCCACATTTGGTCGAAAAGGAACTGTCGAGATGCATATGCCATATCCCGTTTTGACCGGTGGATGCAGAACAGTTGTAACATTGGTGTCCTCTAATGTTAAGATAATCATATTTAACACAACCGACAAAGTTAGTTTCCATCAAGTTAAAATCGATAAATCTACCACGTACGTAATCAACATATTTAACACCATCATTAGGAAATTGACAGGTAGCCCCAAAATAGGTTGACTCTTCGGCAATTTGTTTCATATGTGTTAGTGACATGCGGTATTTGACCCAACTGGGATTATTATCATTTAGAGGGCGGTTTTTGAAGAATGCATAAGACTTGACAAAATCATTGTTTTCTAACGAAAACGATTCCACAAGGGTCCAGGCAAACGCCTTTTCAGATAGAAAGTCACAAAAAACATGCAATTTGTTTCCATCGTTGTCAAATACAACATATTTGCCATAAGTTCCTGTGTTAATGTAATCCTTGCACGACCTGGATTTGATCTGGCACAGTTTACCAATATAACCTTCGGCGCATGTGCAATTGAACTTTAGCTTCGGATTGTCACATAATTCCGTGCACTGTCCGCCGTTGAAACAAGGTTGGGATTTACAACACTCATTCTCACATGGGGCTTCTAAGCAGACATCCGCCTGAGCATCTTTAGACTGGTAATATTCCCTTCTCATATCATAGTATTGGTAACCAGTGTTTTGTTGAAAATCGTCCGGTTTCGAAGACCTATCTTCATCCATAAGCTCGCAGCCAGCGTTTGATATCTGAAAGGACAAACATCCGCATTCCGAAAAGCATTTGTAATGGCAGGTGTAGGAGCTGTTGCTTGTAAAATTCTTTATTATGTGTCCTTGGAGGGCTTTGTTCTGCACTGCATCAAATGATGGGTTTAATGTTGTCTTCTCACACCGTCCGCTACAAGCTGCGTTGACATCAAACTCAACAAAAATTGTCCCGAGTAAAAATGCTTCCAGCAAAATGTTGTTGAAGAATTTGAACGGCATTGTGGTGACAGCTGCGTATTAAAAGATTGTTAATGACGAAGATAAGTTTTACTTTCTACTTGCTACATGCAACTGAGCTGGTTTTTGTAAGTTGTGTAAACATGCATGTCTATTGGTTGATGTCGCCTTCTTTCTACGTTTGTTAGAAAAACAAAATACTAATTAGAAACGAGTAATATTCTGTTACAAACAAGACTAGTACTTACACTGAATAACGTTACACCGGGCTTATGGACAACAATCTTACTTTGTATCCTAAATCTAGCAAAGTCAAGTTCCTGTCTTAACTAAACATATTTACTTAGCAGGATTTGATGAAGCCTGAAAACTAAAATCTGTTTTGTAGTTAGTTCTACTAAGACATTCAGTTGGTAATCTGTAAAATATTTGTAACTGTTTGATTGCCTTTTGGGTGTAGTCGGCCTGAGAAGGATTTTTTGATGGCTGTTGCAGACATTGCGACATTTTGTGAGTAAGTCATCTTCAGATTCAATGCTGAGTCTGTAAAACTTCGGGATTAGTAATAGTCTAGTTCTTAGCTATTGTTTTTGTTTGTGAGTGGCCTGCTTTTTATCTCCCAAGTCTCTCGTTTACAGTCGGAAGAGTTTTGCATCGGTCCAAAGAATTGTTTTTAGTTTTGTAAATCAGCTCTCAAACTTTTTTCTACGATTAGGCGAGATGTCAGTCAAGATCAGCAGAAGTGCTTCTCAGGACTACACTAACCCAAATGTTCAACTAGAACAAACATTGACTCACCTTAGTTCAAGTCTTTTAAGTCAATACTTGCAAAATATGTGCAAAATGAAAAATTGACCTTGAATTGTTTCCTTCTCGACTACTCTAAGATCTCTCTGTCTCTCTCTCTGTCTCTCTCTCTCACACACACACACACACGCACTCATAAGTTCCTCTTTTTTCTTATATTACATTTACTCAATAGACATATAAATAAATAATAACATACGTTTATTGAAAGAGCGATTCAGAAAAGGTGACTGTAGGAAAGCTGCACGTTAACAACAGCAACAATTCGTTGCATCGATTGAGCAAAAAGAATATTTTTGGTATATTTAGTGGTGAATCATTTGTCTCCCAGGTGGATATGAACTACAGTACATGAAATTCGAATAATTAAAACCCGTCCAAATCCAATGACAACTTGGTTTACGTGTCAATTTTGAAATTTTTTAAACGGAACGTTATATAAGTTTTATGTTAACTAACAAGATGAAACTTGATAACTCAGGGTTATATACATTGGCAAAGGCATACTTTTGCAATGTATCTCGTATAATGTATTTTACTTAATGTGAGACTGCATGCATACGGTCTCAGCAATTAAGCCGTCAACCTGATGTCTTTTTCACATATTAAACTCTAGTTGCTTTCATAGTGTTCAAAAGCTGTTAAATCAATCAGTTTGGGGTATGATGTCCAACTGTTACGCTTTGTGTTATTGCTATTGTTCATTCAAGGTCAGTTCATCACGCGTCTGGCCCTATCGGTAAACGTGCATGACCTTGCCATCTTTCAAAAACATTTGCCTGGATTGAGAGAGTGTTTTCTCTTCCTTCAACTGTTTGTCAACCTTGCAACTTTACCTCTTTTCTTCATGATATGTATGCATCAAGAACAGTGATAAAATACTATGAATCACAAAATAGACTCGCACGAGACAGAACTGAGCCAAGATACAGCATTCCAGGATATTTTTCTGTCTCTTCCAAAAGTCATTGGATTCAGTGTATTGCAAGTTAAATAAAAAGCTGAGAAAAAACTTGCTTGTGACAGAAGTGAACCGAAATGATACAGAATTATACGGTTCACAATTATATTTTGGAAACTATTTTCATCTCAACCTTTTTTAACACAGTAAAACAAGGCAATCTTGTTGACAACTTTTTGTAAGTACTGTGATTCAAAAGTGTTATAATGTCTTTTCCAGTCTTGGTACACGTAGTAATTTGCCACTTGTCACGGACAAACTGCATATAGACTTTCACGCATTTACTGGCATATTCACACTTGTATTTTCTTTCCCTGAAGTCTAAGTTATGCCTTGATAGCCTCTCTTCTGAAAGTGAGGCAGATTGACAAGATCAACCGTATGCACATAATCCTTTGTTCTTAAAGCAATTTTTTTCATTTTTAAGTGGAAATTAGAAAAAGTTCCCCAAAAAATCAACGATTACCCCCTGTAATACTATCTGAATATCAAATTCGAAATTTCGTTTCAAAACAGAAAATTACAGACGCTATTCATTACTTTTAAATAGATATCATTCCAAACTTTTCCAGATATATATCTCCCCTTACCGTAGTTTGAAATTAGTTTTGGACTTTTCACGTTATCATTGATTCTAGAACGAGTATTGTATCTATATGGGTATTATGGTGAAAAAAACTCACAATTATTCCTAGCAGTAGCCGATTTTTATTTATTTATTTATTTATTTATTTATACATAAATTCGCAGAGTTGAAATTAAGCGGGTAGTTTTAAAGACATTTGAAATCCCTGATATGAAAATAAGGGCTTACTCTATTTTCTTTTATTAACAAAGAAAACGGCCATAAAATCTCTCTCTTGTAAGACGTGAACTGGTTCCTATTTTGTATGGTATTTGCTGTCCCAAGTCAGTGTGCAGCATGATGTATATGATTATACAAAACGATAACATAATATAACTCTCCTTCAAGTACTTAGGAAGACAGTGTCTACTTTTACTAAATACTCCAATTGATTTTGCAGTTTTTCGTGCAATGTTTTTGATATCTATATGTGCGTCCCATTTTAAGTTGTTCAACTTTTTTAAAACCAAGAATTTTGATATTTGTTGCTCTTTTTATCACTTGGCTAGAGAAATGCAAAGGAGTGGCAAAAAATCAGGAGTTATTTTTATTTAGGTACGACAGAACAACAAAGATAGCTTAGATTAGGTAGGAGCCAGTCGTGGAGGTCAAAAACATACTCATGGTTTTCTAGCATTGGAAGTAGATTATCTAAAATACGCTATGCAATGCAATACATCACAATACAGCACAGCACAATACGATACGATACAGCAAAGCGACCAATTAATTGTTAAAAGGTTTCATACTCAAAAGTAATCTCAGTCAACAAAATATGCTTATTTTTACAAGATTAAGGAAACTTAACCCAAATTTATACAAAGTTGTCTCTAATATCATTTCGTTGCACGTATTACGCCATGTCATAGACTGTTTACGATTTTACGTCTCATGGGCCCCCAAACCACCACTGCGTCGTCGCGCTACCATTGATGGAGCAGCGGTGGTCAGAGTTTTGGTGATTGTACAGTCCAAAGTTATCCTCGCTTGATGTTGCCCCTGGTACACGACCCAGGCCACAGTTGTTCAAACTGTAGTAACTGTCAACACGTATGTGCCAGTCTCTCGTTTGGAACGTCAACGCAGTACAGTTGGAACGGCACTGGTGTCCTCTGATGTTAAGATGTTCAAATCTTACACAGCTTTCAATCTTAGTTTCAAGCAAGTTAGCATCGCTTAATCTGCCGCGTATGTAATCGGTATATTTGACCCCATCAATAGGAAACTGACAGGTGGCCCTAAAATAGGTTGATTGGTTGGCAATTTGTTTCATATGCGCAAGCGACATGCGGTACTTGTTCCAACTGGGATCATTTAGAGGGTGATCTTTAAAGAATGCATAAGACTTGACAAAAGCATTGTTTTCTAACGAAAACGATTCTACAAGGGTCCAGGCAAACCCTTTTTCAGATAAAAAAAATCACAAAAAACTTGCAGTTTGTTTCTATCTTCGTCGATTACAACATATTTTCCGTTTCTTCCGTTGTTAATGTAATCCTTGCAGGACCTGGCCTGGTATTGGCACATTTTGCCCGTGTATCCTTCAACGCATGTGCAGTTGAATTTCACCTTGGGATTGTCACATAGCTCTGTGCAGTGTCCGTTGTTGAGACAAGGTTGAGATTTGCAACACTCATTCTCACACGGAGCACCCAAACAGGAATTCGTGAGCAGATCTTCCGACTGATAATATTTTCTTTTCATGTCGTGGTACTGGTAACCGGTATTTCGTCGAAAATCCCCCTTTTTCGAAAACCTATCTTCATCCATTAGCTCGCAGCCAGCGCTTGACATCTGGTAGGACAAACATCTACATTCCAAAAAGCATTTGTAATGGCAGGTGTAGGAGCTGTTGATTGTAAAATTCTTTATTATGTGTCCTTGGAGGGCGTGGTTCTGCACTGTATCAAGTGAAGGGTTAAATGTTGTCTTCTCACACCGTCCGCTACAAGCTGCGTTGATACCATATTCAACTAAAGTTGTCCCGAGTAGAAACGATACCAGCAAAATGTTGTTGAAGACTTTAATCAGCATTGTAGAATCAGCTGCACATAAAAAATGAAAAAGATGGCAATTGAACCAAAAATATCAACGATAAAGTTTACTTCCTATTTGCTACACGCAGTTGAGCTGGTTTGTGTAAACGTGTCTACCAAAGAAGGCGAAAAATTAAATATCCTTAATGTACAATTTAAAACTAAAATCAGATTGATAAAGTTTAGTATAACATAATAGAAGAAGATGAGAACAAAGTAGACTTTGTACAGATATTGGTTCAGATGAAAAATGTTGCCTGCTATCCAGGTTTGCTACAAACAACAAAATACTAAACCAGGATTGATTTCTAAAAATGAGTAATACGCCTTTTGTGGTGTTTCTTTCGCACTTTTTAGTAATCCTAATTTGGACTTACTCCTGGCCAAGTAAGGTTCTTGCTTTAAATAAACACATTTTCTAAACAGGGTTTGATCAGGCTACAAACAAAGAACCCACCGTCGAAGAATTTGAAAGAAACTTCTGAGCTGTTTCGTAATTATTTTGTTTTTATGAAAAATCATGGAGCTGAAATTACAATGCCATGTCCTTGCTTTATTTACAGTTTCATGAAATAACTACTTACCTATTTTGCACTTAGTTCTGCTAAGCTTTCAATTGGTTACATATAAAATAAAAATGGCTGTTTGATCATCTTTGGTGTGAAGTCGGTCAAGGAGTTTGATTATTGTGAAAGAAGGTTTTGACAACTTGTGTGGAAACCATCTTCAGACTCATTTTTAGTCGGTAATACATTTCGTGCCGCTTATAACTTTAGCTTATACGATATGTAACGCTCTGGTGGCAGTAGTAAATTTTTAGCTGCGGTTTTGTTTGTGAGTGCTCCGCTGTTAATCTCCTAAGTCTCGTCTATACTTTCGGTAGAGTTTTATTTTAGTTGAAAAAATTAGTGTCTTGTTTCGTAAACCAGCTTTTGGACCTCTGTTCTTCAATTTATCGAGACGTCACTTACAATCGACAGATACATGCATCTTTCTCAGGACTACATCATTTTAACGCATGCTACACCGAGATTATTGTTTTAAACTTTAAATAAAACAAATGAAGAAAGGAAGAGCGCCTGTTGTGGCTTTTACTGAATTTCTATTTCAGATTAAGATGTTTTGGTAAAAACTTTAATGCCAACATAATAGATATCACGTTGAATACTGTCTCAGCAAGGCGTTAGTAAGATTTCCATGAAGCGATAACGATCTTATGTCCCTTCTCACTTTAAAATCGGGTTACTTTCATTATGTTGTTAAGTTGTTAAATAAAGCAGTTTGAGGAAAAAAGCCCAGTCGTGAAGCTTTATTTTAACGCTATTGTTTATCCAAGGTGGGCTGATTAAAGTGCATGGACGTACGATGAATGCGCTTGACCTCGCGATCTGTTAAAAAAATGTTATTGCCTGGAATGAGCAAGTTCATGTGTTTTTCCTCTTTAGTCCTTCGAGTGTTAATCAGTTCCCATAATTCAATAGTTTGTCAGTACACTTTCTATCGTCACGATTAGTATCTTTTTCCAAAATAATGATAAAATACTAAAATGAAGAAAGCTATAATTAAATATGTGTTGATTGGTTGATTGATTTTTCTCTTGCGCTTACAAATACAGGTGTAAATATTCGGAAATAGTTTACATTGTGGTACGAAGGCTTGCAAAGGAACATGTTGCTGATTTGCTGCTGTGATGTAAAGTCAAAAACGGAGAGGCTTTTTTTCAAACTTACATCCCAGGCTAAGCAGTTAAGCGAAGGCGAAGAAGTGAAGCTGTTGTAAAAAAATTAGTTTAGTTATACATTTATAAGGGGGAAGTAGGCAAACAAACAAAGCGAAAAAATCATACAATGGTTTCCATTTTTCTGTTAACTTCATTTTTAAGTGCTTCGTATTCGACAACGGCTTGTTGTTTTTAAGATTGTAAAAATCCTTGAAAATCTGGTTATTTTCCTGCTATTTATTTTTGTATATTTGATGTCTTGCAAGCAAAGTAATATGGCTAGCTAGCGATTACACGTGTCTTTTTCAGATCTAAAGCAGAGTATATATTTGCTCGAAACATAACTGGGCCTGGAACCACATGCTTTTCTTCCAGTAGTCCTTAACTGCATAATCTCGCAAGTTAGTCGTTATCGTTAGAGAAAAATAAGGCATTTTGGATTTTAGGTCGAGAACGCTTTTCTCTCAAATTTGATTTTGTGGCAAGTCATGTTTATACGCAAACTTTTTGCCCAAAACCGTGAAAAAATATACTTACCGTTCTTTTTGTTGCTTTAATTTTTTTACGTCGCGATTTTTCAGCGCATGCTTCATGCGAGACCAGTTTGAGCCCACGTCACCAAACACATAAAAACAAAATGGCGTCAGACGTAGAATTGGATGAAATGACTTGTCGACGATTCCAAATACATGCAACCTAAAAAGGTTTCAGTTGAATATTTGTGAAGAAACAATATTCGAAAATCAATATAAAGGTCCAGTACTTTGCCTTCAGGAATTCACCGTTAACGAGACAAAGCATACAGTCACGGAACTAGTTGATGCAAACTTGCAACCGTGATGGTTGAACTCAATTTTGAACAGCCAAATCTCCTACTGACAAAATAGTTCAGACTTTGGCAGCATTAGTATGTTCAAAGTTTGACCGAGAACAAATAGGGAACGATGCACCGTAACAACTAACGGCAACTTTCATGGACAAAGAAACTAGCCTCTAGAAACGACAATCCTGCTATTTGGTAACTATGCTTGTAATTTAGAGTATAGTAATATACATGAAAAAATTACTCGATTTTAATTGGCTGAGAGCAGTGCAGTTTTTAAATTGTGGATACGCGAAGCGTAAACACAAGTTATTGGGGACACCGATGTCACTGGGTCATAACTCAAGTGTTAGCACGTAGCCAATCAGAACTCCTTTCTTACCTCATCCTGGTAGCAAATCAAAACAAGCGTTTAAACAAAATGGAATAACGCGTGACATCGAAAGAGACCAGGCATGCCAGAGCTCGGTTGAAACGAACAAGCGCTCAGATCAAGACAGGTGCAGACAAACCACAAAGGTCATCATGTCTGGCTTTTTGCATAAAAAAACATGCGCGAGCAT
The DNA here is from genome assembly GCA_027574985.1 of Umimayanthus nakama. Lineage (NCBI taxonomy): Eukaryota > Metazoa > Cnidaria > Anthozoa > Zoantharia > Parazoanthidae > Umimayanthus > Umimayanthus nakama. The sequence goes on from JAOBRG010304090.1 coordinate 9,046, forward strand.
TCCTTTTACAGTTTAAGTTTGATCCTTTTAGGAAAATGATTCATTTTTTCTATCATTTTGTATACTTTCAATAGTTCTGAAATATCACTACCTATTTGGACGAGAAGACAGAACTCTACCCTGTCGATCCCTTAGGCCCGTTTCAAACGTCGCATTTCTCATGCGCCGAATGCAATGCAAATGAGGTAGAACAATAGAATTTACTCATTAGCACTGTGTTCGACGCATGAGAAATGCGACGTTTGAAACGGGCCTTATGCTCACGGGGGATTTTGGCTATATATTCCGACAATACGTTGAACTACACTCGGAAAGAATTATCGTTTGAATTTGTCACGTATCCACGATTTCACCGGGGCACACGGTGCTTTGATTTCTCAATTCAGTGCAGAAAAGTTAATTGAGTGCAGAAAAAGTTAACACAGTGCAAATTTCCTTCAGACTTTTCTCGTTTACAATTTTGAACTTATTTCAGGAAATTTTTCACGAACTTCCGTCTTCCATCAAACACAAGAGAACAGAATGGAAATGTCAAATTGTAAATTCTTATCATGGTTCGCCCATCGGAATAAGTTTATTCGTCCGATCCAAACCGTTGTACATCCGGCGCGCGCGTTTAAAATTTTTTCATGTATATTATTAAAAGAAAATCACACGACTTTTCTCGTTCAATTTAGAATTCATTTCCACTTGTGAGTTTTTAAAAAAGCTCAAATTGCATTCGCCGGAAGAAGAATTTGAGCTTTTTTAAAAACTCACTCGTGCAAATAAATTCTAAGTTGAACTCGAAGTCGTATGATTTCCTATACAAACACGATTGTGGTTTCTGCTATCTCTGACTATTAGAATTTGTGTTCAAACCCGGTTCAGTTTCGACTCGCCTCAGGAATTGAATATTCAACTCGTGAGTTGTTACACAAATCTCGAATGTTTTCATATGCTATAAAGACATTGGTTTCGCTTGTCGGCAAAGCTCATAGCTTTTGTTTATGGTTTTTGCTCGTGGTTGTTGTTGTTAGTTATAACTATCTGGGCGCGGGTTACTAGCAGCACCCGGTAATGAATCCTCGTAGAAGGAATTTTTGTACTCTGTTGGAAAGTAACAAAAATTAAAGGGGAGCAAAGGTGTTCTTGACTTAAAATATTAGACAATCATGATTCGTTAAGTAAGCTTACTTGTGTCCAGATATATGAAGTCAAACTTTTTTGGGTTAATTTCCTACGGTATATTTAAATAATAGCCCTTATGCATGATGACGTTTTGATGATCAGTTTCACCACCACACCTCGCCCCCATGTAGTTTCTGCACGCTTTGTCCTCATTTCGTGCTGGTATTCTTTTCAATTCCTGTCCTCTGGGAGTACATTTGCATTTTAAATGTGAAGCTTGGTGGTGAAACTGGTCATCAAAACGTCATCATGCATAAGGGCTATTATGTTATTTTGTGGTTTTGAAAGTGTTTGTCAGATAAATTAGTCAGTGTTGTTAGTTTGGAATTTCCTTTCTCCTTGCTTCTCCAGGAGTCCTATCTCAGGGGACGGAAAAGAACCTATATAAAATTTATCGAAAAGAGTAGGGCAACACCAGTGTTATGGCAAGGGCAACATTACATAATTGCTACGTCTGTACAGTACTTGTCGACATTAACAATATGATCACATAAAACACACAGGACCACGTGGGAAGGGGTGGGTTTTTGGCTTGTTCGGAGTAATTATTTGAGGTAATATTTTTTTACAGAGTTTAGATTTTTCACTTTGCTTGCACAATACAGCGTGTGTTTCGAAAAGCTAAATACTGGCCAGACACTTAAACGCAATCAATTGACATCGGGTCTTCTACTCGATGCGTTTAGGTTGGTTTATACTTCTTTTTCAAGTATTGTTCATAGCATACTCTACTTTTATATGTTATTACTAATAATTAATACTTATAAACAAACATAACAAAAAAGTGTAAAGTGTATTGTATAAAAAAGCCCGAGTCAGGCTTTGAAGTAGCCTCTTGCTGATTTTGCTGCCATGGTAACATACTGGTGTAAACGGTTGTTTTAAAATTTCTTGCAATAACAACTCGCATGTGACTGAGATAAGATGAAAAAGGGTTAAGTATAGTTACTTCAATATATTCAATATACCTGGTGTGTCCAATAAAGCTCAATTTAGGCTTTCTTTTAGTTTTATTTGTCTGAGAAAAGCTTCTAGCATGTTTCTGAAGCACTTGCACCTCCTCGTGAAAAATCCTGGTTACGGGATGTCACAAGACATCAGTTTTTCTATAAAGGGATTTTTGATATAGATATTTTAGGAATAGAGTTTTTCAATAGGCTAGCTTTTTATAGCATACGGCTGTATGTTATTAATGCACCAAAACCAGTCTCACAAAATCAGAGAATTCTTCAACCTTTGAACTAGTTGGTGAAACCTAACAATGTTAATAGCGTTTAGTCTCAGTAAATGTTGTATATAAAAGGTCGTAACTATTACGAGAGTGATAATGAGGAGAAAAGGGCAACAAGAGCAACTGCGCCAAGCCCGCCAACAAGGCAAGATCGCCTTCTACAATGTTGACCGTCTGGTTGTGAAGGAACGAATGTTTCCTTCCCGTGGTGCGTTCGAAGCCTGTGGAAACGGAGCAGAAGTGGAAGCAGACGATACTGAATGTGCTGTAAAAGCGAGTCTATAGTCATTGTAATCAGCGGCAACTGGGATTACGAAACTGGTCTATTGTGTTAAGAATACAAGGCCTTTCATCTCCTTAAAGGGTAATGAGTTCCAAACGGCCATTTCTGAACATCAACACCAGCTGTTTCTGGAATTTGGAAAAATTAACAATTAAGAATTTCATCCTTTTGAAAACGATACGGTTCTGAAATTTAAAGCAAATTTCTTTGACAACTTCTGTGATCCGAATGAATACATGTTAACTTTCGGAGGTGGAAGCGGAATCTTTTCAGTATGATAATTCGTTATTCCAGATAATTTTCGACAAGGATTCATGATTCATTAATAGAATTTCTTTATGATTCATTTGTGTTATCATGAGACAAAAACCTAAGATTCATTTTTTTTGTCCATGATTCACGATTCACTGCCTGCGAGATGATGTGATTCATGATTCCTTCACCCTTTTTAGCCGTGATTCATGATTCAAGATTCCACTTCCACCCCCGAATCACTTGAACATTGATAAAATGACTCACGGATGTAGGTATTATGTAGAAGACAGCTAGTATCAAATCTCAAACTAACAACAGACTTAATGAGTTTTTCTTTGATTCATTTCAACATATGTTATAAGAAGTCTTCGTAAACACTTTAACGATTTAATTTGTTACCTCACTGCGCTAGATTTCCATTTCGATGCAATAGCCTTATCGGAGACATTTCTTAATTCAAACGATGATACAGAATTTAAAATGCGCGAGGACTTATCCTATAACAGTAATGAAGTTCAATTTACATTTGTAGAAGTAGAGAGAGAAAAAACTCTATACAATAGTTGAGTTACTTATAAGCCCCTCGAAAGCAAACATAGAAACCTATTCCAACTGCTTCTCAGAAATCTTTTAGAAAAGTCCAATAAGAACTGTTTTGTAGCGGGAGATTCGCTTTTAACATCGATCTACTGAAATGCGAAACTAATACCGAATCAAATTCATTTTTCAATATATTACAAACCTACTCTTTTCTCCGAACAGTATCAAAACCAACAAGAATTAAAGAGCATTCTACGACTATAATTGACAACATTTACACGAACGCTTACGATATCACCGACTACGGTGACAGAGCTTTCTCGAAATGTGCACGTCGTATTAGACTGGCCAAATCCTTATCAAGTTTTAAATCTCAACTTAAAACTAACTTATTTAGTTAGCTTGAACCTTTTTTTAAATTTTGGATTTCTAGCTTTTTTATGTTTTCAAAAGATTTTAATGTGGTATTACAGTTTCCTTTTTTAGATTTTCAATTAACTTCGATTACTTTAAATACTGAAGTATAATGCAAACGATGTAAAAAGTTTTTGTTTTCTCTCTGTAAGAGCATTGATGATGATGATAACCTTTATTTAAAAACAACAACATTCAATTCAGGGTAGTTCCATCAGACGGCTATATATCATAGGCGTTTTGCTATCAATGGAAGCCCTGAATTTAGGTCGACTACAAATTGATATAGACATATATAAATATATAGATCGCTTCACAATAAAAATATACTATACATATGATTGAGAAAAATATTAAAATACTTCTTGATAGTAATTAATAGTGATAAAAAATAGTAACTAGAGTGATTTGAAATGGTTATAAACAATGCAACCATGATAATAAAATGCTTTTTTTGCAACTTCTAGTCTAACTCGAGGCAGGTGAAGTAAATTCTTTTGTCTAGTTGTGCGTGAGTGAATTTCCTTATTAAAAATGAAATAATTATTAAAATATTGTGGGCAATGACCTTTAATACACTTTTTTACTAGATTAAAAATATGTTTGCTACGCCTTTCTGCTAATGTTGGCCACTTTAGATTGTCCATAGCAGAGTCACTATCAGATGTTCTCATTACTATTCTTGCTGCGCGCCTTTGCAGGACCTCGATAGATTTGCTGTTCACCTGACCGCAGCATCCCCAAACAGAGTCACAGTATTCTATAATTGGACGTATAAGAGGTGTATAGATTGTATTGGCACTTGAGGAAGAAATATTGTAACGAATGCGGCCTAAAATCCCTACACGTTTTCCGGCTTTTGTCAAGAGATATTTGATATGGCCATTCCAATTGAGTCTCTCGTCAAAGACAACGCCTAGGTACTTAAATTGTGAGACCTGCTCAATTTGAGAACCATTTATTGTAATGGAAAAAGAGTCAACGTATGATAACTTAGGCGCAGTACCAAAAAGAATAGCTTCGGTTTTAGCTATATTCAAAAATAAACTGTTCTCATGGAGCCATCGCCTAATTGATGCTAGTTCATCGTTTAGCTTTTCCTCTATGACAGAAGCCTCCTTCGCTGAATAAAACAACACTGATACTTTGTGAAATGCTCCGAAAACGTTTATATTTTTGTTATTATTATTATTATTATTGTTGTTATTATCACATTCTTTCTGGTATTTTGTATACTGATATTACAGACCATCTGCCAGTGTTCATGCTGCAGGGCAGTGTGACGTACAAAAAGTTCCAAACGAAAGTTGGAAAACGTTTATTTACAGCTAAAGGTGAAGCACAAGCTACAAACTATTAGCCATGTTTGGTTTGGTCGAACACTTGCAATAACGATGATCCAAGTACACAGCCACCCTATTTTACAACAGGGATGAGAAAGTTGATGGATAAACACTTCCCGTTGAAAACAGTAAGAGTGAATTATAAAACCATTCGAAACCCTTAGATTACACCAAGGAATTATTAGAAGTATTAAAAGAAAAACAAGTTGTACAGAACTAAGTTAAAAAATCTCACACCGAAAAGTATACAAAATTTTCGGAATTACCGTAAAAAATTAAACCGCTTGATAAGATTTACAAAAAATAATTATTACAAGTCAAACAAAAAGAAATCGCAACCAGTGAATGCACCAAATATTGTATACAATGGTAAACAATTTGACAAAAAAAGTAGATATAGCAAATCAATTGAATGAGATTTTTACAAATATTTGACCAACACTGGCAAAAAAAATGTGCAAAAACTCAAAGATCGAACAAGGACTGGGTGAAAAAACGTGTTCTAACCAACTGATCCTTTCTCAGATTGCCCCATTCAAGGTTCTAGATGAATTAGATGGACTCAACTGCGCTAAGGCAGTAGGGCATGATGATCTGCCAGTATCGTACTTGGTAAAAGCTGCTGATTTTATTTATCAATCACTTACACATGTTTATGACACATCTATAGTCACAAGCATGTTTCCCGACGAATTGAAAATAGCCAAAGTAATTCCACTGTTCAAGAGAAGCGAACGCTGCACAACGCTAAAAATTATAGACTAATTTCACTTCTTCCCGTATTATCCAAATCTTTCGAAAAAAATTATGTGAAATGCTAGCTGCTCATCTAGGACAAAATAATCTCTTGTTTGACTGTCAGTTTGGTTTTAGAAAAAAAAGAAATACTGCTTTGGCGGTTTTAATTTAGACTTTGTAAACAGAATTACCGGTTGGGAGCACCTCTATAGGTGTCTTCCTAAGTCTGTCACAGGCGTTTGACACTGTTAATCACGACATACTCTTGGACAAACTTTCTTACTATGGCAGCAATAATGAAACAAAGGATTGGTTCAGTAGCTATTTAAAAAATCGTAAACAATATGTATGCATTAACGAAGTTTACTCAAGCATGTTATCCATATGGGCTACCGCAAGGTTCTGTCCCTAGTCCTATACTATTTCTTATATATATCAACAATGCTCAATTCGTTAAAAAATTTATTCATTTGGTGCTTTATGCTGATGACGTGAATCGTCTTGTTAGTAACAAGCCCTTAAAAATCCATAATGGTGTTGAACAAAGAATAAGGGACCAGTCAGAATTTAAGTTGGGGGAGGAGGGGGGGGGTGGAGGAGAAAGTGTGGGATCCCGAAATTTTTTAAAGGAGTAGGAGGGGGGTCTCCAAATTTGCACTTTCTGGTATTCATTAAATTGCAAAATCCTATTAAATGTACATGAGAAACAT
>JAOBRG010304201.1:0-15729 GCA_027574985.1 Umimayanthus nakama
CTCCCCCCTCCCCCCCCCCCCCTCAATCCCCCCAACCCCCATTCAGGATCAAACTGATGAGTTACGTTCCTCCTTTCAGATGGGATTTGCCGCGGCTGCACCGTTTTTAGTCAAAGCTTTCAGCACACCGACTGTTGGCTTGATCGCAGACTTTGTACGGAATAGAAAACTGTGCTCAACGATCACGGTCAGGCGTGTATCTTACGTAGCCGGTAAGTTTATGTGTTATGGCACACGCAACAGGGCGTAGCTCCAGATATGTTTAAACATTGCCTTTCTTAAATGAACTAAAACGGAAAACCATATTACGGTAGATTACGTTATTAAACCCTGACGACATAAGGAAAGAGAAGGGGTGAATCTGTACCCCCCTCTCCCCCTCGATTTTAGTTAACTTTAAATTCCAATTTTTTGAACAATTACGGAGAGCTTCGACACAACTGTTCTTAATTCTTTAGAAGAAACATCAGAGGTTTTGTATAGTTAAAATACGTCCATATCTGTCAGCGAGTTTTTGAAGCACAGCAGAATTATTTTACATTTTTGTTCAAAATTCAACTAGAAGTTATAAGAAGGACGAATTATAACGCCTTTGGTTAATGTTTGTTGTGAAACATCTTGAATTTTGTGTAGCAAGTGTTAGCATTTTCCAGATTTTAGGCAACTTTCTAGCAACGTTTTTGCGGTTTGAGGAGCAACTTTTTAGGTTTTAACTAGCACAATCTGGACAAACCTATGTTCCAGACAAAATGCTAACCCGAAGCTTGGGCTGCCTGTATAAATACCAAACTCAAACTAAAGCTTGAATTGTTTTATCTGGCAGGGACACTAACCGCCGGTACAATGATTGTGATTGCGGGCTACGCCAGTAATGCAACCATGGTTGTTGCATGTATGTGTTTAGCGGGGGGTGCTACAGGAATGGTATATGCTGGTTTCCAAGTCAATATCCTGGATATTGCCCCGCGATACGCCGGCATTGTCATGGGGATATGTAACAGTATTGGCTCGGCGGCCGGATTCCTCAGCCCCATGTTAGTTGGTTTCATAACACAGAACAAGGTAAATATAATCTCTTTGCCCCTACTCTTTCTACTTTACTTTGGTTACTAACAGCTCCTAAACATCATACTAAGACTAAGGCGAAATATGTATTACTTTCTTTAGCTGCTCCTAAAAAGTTATGGAACGAGATGTCTAAGTACATCAGATCTTTTGAAACCAACTATATAAGTTATCTAATCTAGATTAAGCATTAATGCTGCCCTAATTTATGCCAAACTCGCGGTATCTTGAACTTTTTTCTGTTTCCCTAAGTTTAAAACCTTGTCCAAAACCGAGAGTAGTTCTTTCTTTGCTCGTGAGTTTAGTTAGTTTAGTTATCGCTTTGCTTGTATAGTGTTTCTATCTACAAACTAGATTGCTTTTATCACTCAGACTGTACAAGACTGGCGCACAGTGTTCTGGCTTACTCTCTTGCTATACATCATCGGAAGTCTTGTGTTTTGCGTTTTGGTGTCGGACGACAGAGAGGAATGGGACCGAGGAGAACCGCTGCCAGATGTACCGGAAGCGCAGGAAAAGGCAGACAAAGACGGCGCTACTTTCGCTTGATTCTTGCTTGTAACAGTAAAAACCTCCAACGGTGCTTGACTTGAAGTCGATTCTCTAAAATATAACCATAGGCCTTGTTTAGTTTGGAACATAAAAAGAACATGCAGAGAAAACAAACTAAGTTAACCCTCGGAAGTCCAAGCTATTTGCTGTTACAAGGGTCGTTTGCCCCCTCCCCATAAATTTTCAAAACGGTTGCACATAAAAGATCAGGCTTTTGCATGGAAGTAACTTTTGGTTTGCTAATCACTTCCTATTACAATAATCAAGTTTTAATTAAGAGCTGTTGCTATGGCAACAGTCTTTTCACAATATATCCGCCATCTTGGCCGCCACATTGGATTTTTCAAAAAAAACTTTTACGCAAAACTGAAGCAAATTTTACTGGAATTGGTAGAAAACATATATTTTCAGCCTAAAATAGGAATATAATTGAGAATAGAGTCTAAAAGAAGAAATGAGAACTCCTTTTCCACGAAAATTACAGTTTTCTATTTTTGGACTTTCATTTGCATAATTAATTACACATAATTTATTAGTGATGACGTCATCCAACTTACGTCAAAAACTGCGCTCGTTATCAGACTACAGGTACCGAAAGTTTCATTCTAATTGTATTTGAAAAAGCTTCAAATTTTAGGTCAGAAAAACCTATGGGGGGTCCATTTGACCACTCCCCCTCCTTGGACCTTTGAGGGTCAATCCTTAAACTTGCAATTTACAACCAGGCAGTGTTCAGTGAATTTCCCCCAACCACCCCCCCCTCCTTCTCCCCAAAGATTGTCTTGATTGTTAGATAGTATAAGTTTTTTTCAATTTCGATGTGCCATTGTAACCATACTGATACAATTATCCAATATAAAGCAAAATTTTGCAATGCAGTAGGAGCATTCGGTTTGGCATTTTAAAAAAGCCGCCATTAAATTCGAGTAGGGTGCAAAAACAACATTTCGAATGTACTGATGAAAATGCAAAAGCATAACTCAAAAGCTTACTTTATAAGAAAATTCTTTATTCTTTTTCAGTTTTTAAATAATTTAATACAAAATCTAGTAAGGCTGGAACAAAACCAGTTGACGTGTGCAGCAAAAAGTAATGGCTACCAGAAAACATGAGTAAAAATTTTAAAGTCCCTCCCCAGATCAATGAACTGAAAAACCTTGCATTTTGAACGTGAAAAAATGAACTGACGTATTTACTGTAGCATAAAGTAATCATAAACTATCATACACCTATACCTCAAAGAATAAAAGTCCTGCAATTTTAAACCAGTAATCGTCTTTAGTTGCCGAATTTTATCCTGAGTTTTACAGCGATTTCAAGTATTTTACCATCTTTGTTATTTTATATTCATGCTCTGTACCCTTGCACGTAGTGCTTCTCTTACAAATCACGTGATTTATGACGTTACCAGCCTTTGATAGGTCAGAATGGTTAGCCGTAGTTCTTAAAGATTCCCAAAGCTCTTTTTACACAGTTAATCTTTAACTCTTAAATAGGCAGGCTATTTTGCCACACATATACAGGCAAGGGGGGGGGGTTGTTGACCCCCTCCGCCAAGATTTTTGAAACAGTTAAATATATGCACATGCCCTTTGGTATGCAATTAGTGAATGACCTACTAATTAATTTGCATAGTAACAATCATCACTTGACGAGCCTCTGTTGCCATGGTAACAAAAATAAATTCCAAGATGGCCGCCGATAGCCGCCATCTTGGATTTTCGATTTTCGAGATTTTGCTTAAAATTAAGAAATTCTTTAGGAAAAAGATAGAAAACAACATCTTATATGTGAAAACTACGAATTAAGTAGACAAAATGAATAACTAGGAGTTTTTAATAACTTTTATCCAAAAAATTGAAAGTTTGACAGCAAACTCTGACTTTGGACAATTAGTATGATGACGTCATCAAAGACGTCACTTAATTAGTGTCAAAAGATGTGTTCATTATCGAGGAACAGTTATTCAAAAGCGTTTGGCAATTGGTCAAGGGGCAAAAATTTAAGACCATAAAAATCGAGGGGGGGTTCGTTGAACCCCCCTGCCAGTTTAAGGGTAAACTGAAATTGTGACACATCGAATTCTGGGTACAATGTTGGAGGTGCCTAAGACCCCGAACAAGTCGCCGGGCCTCGTTCAACCCTATTAACCCAATGTGACCCTGTTTACCACCTGCCGGCGTATTCAACCCAAATACTGCTTGAAGTATGTTAAAATAGCCTTGCTCGTGGAGGAGGCTAGATATCAAATATATTTTTGTGTTTGTGTAAAAGGATTCTTGATTTATACTAATAAAAGGTTTTTCCTAGTTGAATACTGGATTAACTTTGATTTAAAATTATATTTCATCATGTTCAGGTTTTAGCTAAAGAGAAGACAAACACCTTCAAAAATCAGGTCTTTACACTAAAGTTCTAATAATATCACACCCCGTTCACCTTTTCATATGAACTCGTAAAACGGCAATTTTTTAAGCTATTTGGTTATAAGCCTAATTTCTTTCTAGATGTTTCAGTTGAAAGTGGTGGCTGCTTCTTTTACGAAAGATCAAGATAGCCCTGACTTATGGCTGATAAACGTTCATAGAAAAGTTAGTTTGATTACATATCTCGTGGCGTTTTTTAATAGATAATTAAATTTAAATGAACATTGTTTCACAATATCTTTTGTTGTTATGCCAGCATGAATCCAGTTTAGCACACATATGATAATTTTTGTTAATTGTCACCCAAATTTAAGAGATAATGTTTGAGTACTAATCGCTTAAAAATTTTCATCTGTTATTTAGGTTCGGGTTTTTTTTGTCTCATTTCATTTACTTAACTAGAATTTTGTTGGAAGATTTTTGAGTTAAAAGCAAAGCAAATAAGATATTCTTTTTTCACAACAAAGAAACAATCTACATCATACTCTTTCTGATCAGATCGGTAACGACATAAATTCATTGGTTTGCGAGGTCAGGTTGTTCAGCTTTAGGAAATGGTTTCGCTGTTTTAAGACTTCTCCAGATTATGATTCAAGTGTTTGAAAAAGGATCAAAGACGGCACTATGAGTTTCTGAGTCAACACTAAAATACTGTCACTCTGTTTGTTTACCTATCGAGTAAGAGCCTCAGAACGCACGGCACCTGTCGCTAATCCCTAGCTCTTTTTATCTCGGCGACTTACGTCAACAAAAGATTAGGAAAATATTAGATTTGCCTAATTGTCTTGGCCCACTGTTGTTAAACCAAGTAGATCCCACAGCAATCCGCTATAAAACTTAACTGAAAACTTGGAGCCAGGTTTGGCGCAAGATAATGACCATTTATTTTTTACTGTTCATAAGACGGGAACAGTTCATCCGGCTCCCTCAGTCGAAGAACATAAAAGGTTAGTATCCACGTGAATTAGACAACCTTGTTTGATTTTGCCGTTTTAAGCACTACTAAATTTTGATTGTTGTGTTCCTTTTCCTGTGCTAGCGAAGTTTGCGAATATTGTAGAAATATATGTAGCACAGTTGATTAAAAAAGTTAAAAAGTTGATTGTAAAAAATATCTAGTAGAGCCAAAAATGATTTTAATCAAAATGCACATATAATCTTGTGATCATTGTGCTATTACGTTGTTCTATTGCCCAATTCCAGTTTGTTAGAAACATTTTCGTATTTGAAATTCAAGAAATCGCAGCATGGGAATATAATATTTTACAGCACAGCTTATCTTGTACGAAGAAAAGTCAGTATCTTCATTAAATTGTGTGTAAGTTCGAAGCATTGAGACTCTTAGCACCTGCTAGGCGTGTGTGATAACAACAGAAGACCCATTACCGATGCGTATGAATTATGATCTTGCACAATTGCAAACTGTGATGAGATTGATATCTCGTTTCACCTACGAAGATACGTGGGGCTTGTAGGTAACTGGATACATTTCGCGAGAGGTCAACAAACTATTGATACGTCTAAGCTCTAGATTGGTGCTTTGTGATCCATAACGGACAAAAGGGATACCGATAGCTTATTTCGTCCGGGCCTTGCTTCAAGCTTGGTAAGTATCAACAGATCGAAACAGCATATACTTCGATCTCACTTATTAACTACAACTTGCACATTCTTTTGGAAGGAAGAATGTAAGTACAAGACTTGGAACAGAAATCCGATCACAATGTCTAAGATATTGAGAAATTGCTTTAATTTATCATATTTATATGCTGATTCCCCGGGGCTGTTTTTGAAGTTAAATTACTTTATTTAAAAAAGAAAGATAGACTCAGAACCGAATTGGGGTCTATTTACTCCAAGTCGATGCCCTAACCCCCCCCCCTCCCCCTCCCTGCGCTACTGATACGCTTATAGAAACGCAGACACAAACTGACCTTGCGTAACGCATGTGCTGAACGGCTTTGACACAGAAACCGAAACTAAACTGGGCGCCTTCTAAACCCGAGTAAAAATTAGAAGTTTCAATCTTAGTACGATACCGCCGGATGTGAAAGCCCAAAAACTACTTTGCGAAAAGTGAACATGTAGAATTTTTTTAAATTATCTAAGGTGTAACGTGTTAACTATAAAAGAAAAGGTGAATTATTAGAACTTTGCAAGTGATCCAAGAGATGAATAAAATTTCCAAATGCCAGCTATAGGTAGCTCTGTTTTAAATAATCCGTGATTCTTTGGCTCAGGCGGAACAAGTTTTCTGGACAATGAAGACAGTAAATGTTTCTAGGAATATCGTGTAGCTGCACTGTCAAAATACTATTCTCCCATACAAACCGACTGACGGAACCTTAGTGTAATTATATTGTCCATTTTCTTAAAAAAGGAAGGAGACGTCCGTTGGAAAGGAAAGAGTCATATCGAAGTAATACCAAAGGCAAGAAGAGAGCGCCACTTGAGACATAGTCTTACGGTCCATTGTTGGCGAACATGTAACATTGCAGAGCCCAACATGTTGCACCATTTGCATGAAAAAGTACTGTACCAGAACGCTTTGCTTTAAAACTATATAAAGTTGTTTTTGTTCAGACATATATAATTTGAATTTTTGTGGTTTATTGTTGAAAAGTCCAGTATAATTATTGTATTGTAAAGTATTGCATTGTTCTGTACTGTATCGTAATACTTTTTATTGAATTGAATTAAATTGCATTGTACTTTTTGCTGTATTGCTTGTATTGTTTTATTTCATGTATTATAGTGTATTGCATTGCATTGCATTGTATTGTATTGTGTTGTACTGCATTTTACTGTTTTGTACTGTATTATTTGTATTGTTTTTTATGTATTATGCTGTTTTGCATTTCGGAGAACTATTTTGTTAGCTTTTTCAGTTATGTATGTGGATTACAAATTTGATATTTTTATTAGACGGTATTTAACTGGAACTTTCTGGGGGAGATTCTGAAGTTCCCACTTGTAAGCAATAAAGGATGCTTGTTCACCGCACTTTTGCCCCGATGTTTATAACTTTGTCCGGATTTTAAATTTGTGGTTAGTTCGTGGTTCGCTCAAACAAAAATGCGTTTCCTCCAATAAGCCTTCTTAACACGATTTTTCGCAAAAGGCAACCACTTTCAATGGTATCGGTGTATAGTATAGTGTTCAGACTTTTTATTTTCTTTGTTTATGGGAAAAAGGAGAAACAATGCATGTTTTCTTTTTAAAATCAAAGCGTTATATGTGTTAAAAATAATTAAAAGTTTTAGCGGCACAACGGGAGTAAATAGGAGTGCTGCTTGATGTACAACGCAAAAAAAAGACCCAGGGAAACAGAGCATGTTTTGCACCAGGTTGTTATGCTATCAACTATATAATGCCGGAAAAAGACATAATCTAAATGCCATCTTCAATATCAATATTAGGTATCTTCCAATCCAAATGTCATCAATTTTGACTCAATTATGTTCATTTGGAGACCCAATCCATTAAAAATCGAGTTGCAATTTAGTGGTTTCACTAGTTACAAGCTATAAATGAAAATAAACTATTTCAGCATCAGAAAGTTCAGAAATACAGATTTCTTAGGGAATCTTTACAACGCTACTGCATCGTGTTGCAAACGTTAATTGTGATATAGAGTTAATAGAAGCGTATAAATAGCTAAAGCGTCCTCCTGAGAAGAAAAGTGTTACTAATTTATTAATAAGATTTTTTTCTGTTTTGACAAAGTAGAATCTTACATCTGTTTCTTGTTAAAACTCATTTCCTGAGAACGACATCTGGGAACTTTTCGTTTTTCAATGAGTCTAAAGGCAAAAAGGACGTGCTGCTTACAACTTATATTGGACAAACAACCAGCGGGGTAAAACAAAAAAATGAACAATCTAGTACAAGGTATTTTGTAGTTTAGAAAGTTTCATATTAGTAAATTACACCGTGTGGTTAATGTGCTTTACTAGCAAATGTGTGAAGAAAAGAAACTAATGGAACACTCGAATAGCGAGCGAAAAAGCGAAATGCTACCAAACAATAAAAGGTTTTAAAGCGAATATTTGAACTTCAATATGTGTTTCTAATCCATTACTTTTTTATTTCACTGATTGCTTAAGCTCTGTGCACAATGAATCTTTATTCCTTTCTATCTTTAACTCAATAATTTGTGATTCTTTAAGTTTTGAGTACACAAATTGATGCTTCCTTTCTCAATACCTCAGCTGTTCATGACAGCTAATTTTTTTTCTTCATCTTTGGTCGATATAACAAACTACACCAACTTTCTGTTTTCCTTGCATAAGAACTTTATCATTCATTCGCGGAATAATAAGGCAATGCCTTCCAGTACTAAATATGAGATATGATTTAGATTTAAATTTAAATCAATAGCCAGAGTCTTTCGACATCGTCTACAAGCGGTAGGGCATGCAAAGTCACAAGTTTACTCGAGCTAGAAGGAATATCTCGCCGGAATAGTGGTATCCTTTGCTCAAAACTGGAGATCGAAGAAGCGAAATTATTTTTATTTGTTAAAGTAGAGATTGGTGAGGTGAACGCATCAAAGCTATATTCCGAATATTTTTATGCAAAGTAGTGTCAATTGATAAGTTTTTGTTTTGTCTGCCTCGCGTCTAAGTAATATTTTGTTTTACTTACTAAAAGCAAATTACTTTTCGTTTAGTTTTCTGTCAAAAGTTAAGGAGAAGGTTTGATTTATATATATATATTTACATATATTTTAAATTTAATGAGAAATATTTTCCGTTTTGGCGTATAAATGAAAATTATTGTTGTGAGCGGTAGCAAGCAGTACACAAATGGCGCGTTTGTGGTATCCAGTGAGGTGCATGCCATTTATAATCGAGATTTGGTTTTATCACTTTGTCAAGATGATTTTGTGAGTTTGTTACTTTGTCAAGATGATTTTGTTAGCTTAATACTTAGACAAGTTGATTTTATTAGTTTGTTACTTTGTCAAGATGATTTAATTAATTTGTTACTTTGTCAAGATAATTTTCTAAGTATTTTGCCCTTCAAGAAGATTTTGTGAGCTTTGTTTCTTTGTTAAGTTGATTTTGTGAGTGTGACGCTTTGTCAAGATGATTTTCTGAGTTTTGTGTTTCGTCGTCGATACGATTTTATGTTGTTGAAAGTTCGTTACCTTGTCAAAACGATTTTCCGATCTTGCCACTTTGTAGAGCTGATTTCATGAGTTTGTACTTTGCCAATATGATTTTATGAATTTGTGACTTTGTGAATAAGATTTTATGACTTTGTTATTTGTCAATATGGTGACTTGGTTACCTTGTCAAAACTATTTCTGAGTTTGTCAATTTGTCCAGATGATTTTATAAATTTGTTACTTTGTCAAGATGGTTTTGTGAGTTTGTTTCTTTGTCAAGAGAATTTGTGAGTTTGTTACTTTGTCAAGATGATGTTACGAGCTAGTTACCTTGTCAAAGCAATACTCTGAGCTTGTCATTTTGTAAAGTTGGTGATATGAGTTTGTTACTTTGCCAAGAAGATTTAATGAGTCTGTTTCTTTGTCAAGATGACTTTATGAAAGTACTTATTAGGGTAACAAACGCTCCACCAACATCTCACGTAAAGGTAAAGGTAAAGCGACCTTATTTGACGAGGGTAGCACGTGACAGTAAGTAACTGATAAACTTGTGGCCCTCGGTGCGCACTTTACCCCCCTTCCTCTGTCAGTGCTCCGTTTTATGGGTAGTTAAAGCTCAAGCTACACATGTCAGACGAAAGTCGAAGCAGACGCTGGAGTCACCGAGGATCGAACCGGGAACCTCCAGCTCCGAAGGCCGCGCACTAACCTACTGAGCTACGCCTGCGATCCTTTACCAGTTTTTTTATTCGCTGTTGCGTGCTACCAGTTGTGCACTCACGCACGCACACAATTGACAGATTGATACTTAGCACAGTAGATGAACAAATGGTTTGGTAATCACTTTGTACCATTTTTAAGGTGACATTGCTTTACCCTTCTGGACCGGGGAAAACTCTCCAGTTCCCAATACATGTTGTTAATAACTCTTAAACAGATTGCAGCAGAGTGATACAAATACAAGAATTTTCCTAAAGTTTTGCGGCGTTCTTGTCACATCGTTTTCATTTTGAATGTAGGCAGATTTCTTCCCATGGTGTATAACCACATGATTGTTAAGAACTCTTCTGATATTTTACTTTTTCAGGTCCTAGGGAGTTTAACCTAAAAGTATAATTCTTATTTTGATAACCAAGTAGACACAGCAGGTTCTAGTGCATACGTTAGCACGGAGTGTTCACGTGCATGTGAGTTTTCATTTCCTTTTGTAAAACAAATAGCAAAGAGCGCCAACCTAAAAACAGGTAGTGCTGTTTGTCTTGTAAATGTTTGAATAAGCTGGTGGGATACGAACCGATTACCCTGCTAATTCAAAAAAGTTTTGCTTTTATTATGAAAAATTGTTGGAAACCCTTCTGGGACAAGTAGCCTTGTTCCGTGTGTAAGAAAAATACTTCCAAGACAAGTGCTTAACTCTTAAGTGCATATCTATGATTGAGAACAAGAGAGTTTAATTGGGCCTTGCCGATGCTATAATTTATTGCCTTTAATCAACAGAGTCATTGGAAGTACTTCTGTTCTTAAAACCCTTAATTGTATACAGCTATTTCAAAAAAGGTTGTCATAGTCAATAGTCCAACACTGGAAACGAAAGGAACTATGGGGTCCAAGCAGCACAAACAATCACTACTGTTAGCATTGACTTTGCAAAATATGGAATACAGGTTCATCATATAATGCCACGGCAATGCAATAACAACCTTAACTAGAGCAACATCACCCATTATGAGTGTACCCAAAGTTCCTTTCGGTTCAGTATTGACTATTGACTATGACAACCTTTTTTGAAATAGCTGTATACGTACATACGCACATACATTCATAACGTGATTACCTACTGATACAATGATTGTTTGCTGTCGTTCAACAGATTAGATGGAAACACTTCGTCGACTTTAACTTGGTGAAACTTTTGTTCCATGTGTAAGCAACAATTTTCTAAGACAAATACTTAATCCTTAAGTTGAGATAACAAAAGAGTTGGAAATGAGTAATCGGACAGACGGCCCATTGACGGAACTTCAAACAGCAGTTTCTAATAGGCCTATTACAGCCGTGGTCGGAGAATCTGGAATCCTCCTGTTAATAAACCTTCTTGCCCTGACTGGAAATTTACTTGTCTGCTTGGCGTATCACAGAAATTACAAGCTTCATTCGGTAACAAACATCCTGGTTGTCACATTGGCAGTGAACGATCTACTAATTTCCACAGCTGCAATGCCGCTGTCGGCTGCTGCTCTTTGTGTGGGAAAATGGCCTTTCAGTCAGCACGTTTGCAAGGTTCAAGGATTCTTAGTACATGTACTGGCCTTTCTTTCGCTGCAAATTATGGCTCTAACAGCTGTTAACAGGTATCTCAGGGTGTTTAAGCCAGGTTTGTTCAGAAAAGTTTTTACAAGAAAACAAACAACATTTACTGTGGCTTTACTTAGTGTTTTTACTTTATTATTTTTTGTTGGGCTTCTGTTCCTAGCGAGGTCAAACATCATTTTCCATCCTGGAAAAGCTTTGTGTGTACTGACATTCAAGAGTCTTATGCAAAGCAGGATTTTCACTGCTGTTTCCAGTTTTCTCTTTGTTGTAATACCCGCGTTGATCATTACCTACTGCTATTTTAAAGTATTCAATTCTATTAAGCAACACAACAACGCGTTCAGCACGAGACACAAGGGACGAAATGCTCCCGCCAATCTCAACGTAGTTGAGATAACAGTCACACGTACAGTCTTCACAATTGTTGCTGTCTTCTTTATAACCTGGATCCCTTGTTTCCTTATCGACCTGACAGACACCATGTACAGCGGCAACCTTCCACGACAGGTGTATATGACGTATACATACCTCGCGTTTGCGTCTAGTGCCGCAAATCCAGTCATATATGGAGTAATGAACAAAACGTTTAGATATGAGTTTTACAAGTTGTTATTTTGCTGTAAGTATAAATATTGATATTATCTTCATTTTTTTCATAGTACTGGCTTGGCGTGAGGACAAGGCTAGAGCGCCAGAGCTTAAAACTTGCTGTTTAGGCTGTAAAATCGAAACTACTCACCATAATAAATTAACCGGAACGGGGAGGGGTACTTTGGACTTACCAAGGATTTCTCTATCTGTTACATACAAAACACCAAGATTTTGCATGGAAGCAGCTTTTGGTTTGCTAATTCCTTTTTCATAACAATAATTAAGTTTTATTAACGAACTGCTGTTGTGTCGGTTCACAACATTTCCGCCATCTTTAATGTATTTTGCGCAAAACCGCTGAGAATGCTCTCGAAATTAGTTGAAAAAATATGTTTCTAATCTCAGATAGAATATAACTAGGAAAATAGTGCTAAGGAGTTTTATGACAGTCTGTCGAAAAGATGTTTGAATTAGGAAAGTTAGATATTAGGTTGCATCGTTGATTACTGAACTCGGTTCGAGCAATCAAATTGTGTTCTAGGATCGCTTATATTCACATTTAATATATTACTTTTTAAATACGCGTTTGATCAACAAGAGTTATTAAATACATGTATGGTATGTTTTTCACTTGTGAGGCCTGGTGCGTAGCTGACGCTACGAGCGTTAGCCAGTCATTAGAGTAAATTCTCAATCACTGTTGTGTAACTATTCAAAACTACAACTGTTGCAAGTTTTATTTCCTTCTTTCAAAACTGCGATAATGCTTGAAACTGGGTTCAAATGTTTTCACACTTTAATAGTATAAGGTTTTCCGGGACCACTGAAAGCATATCAAGAAAGAAAATGATGGTTTTCTTTGCTTGCAGTCAATTCAATGTTAATAATTACAATAAAGCATTCAGTACATACGAATACTATGGAAATTTTTAAGGTTTTTTTTCATTCCTCCAAGAGACAGTACTTTTTTAAACATCCCTTGGGATTCCAAATTTAAGGGCCAATTCGAAATATTTGAGCAGGTGTACAAACTGTATAATAGTTAAGTTGCAAGGTCTACAATGGGGCTACAGTAAATATTTCTCAGCAGCACAAGAAAGCTAACTGCGATGTCATATTAGATTATTGAGGCTTGTACGTTAACTACATACAGTTCAATCTAAAAGAATATCAAACTTGAATTTTTTTTTGTATTAATGCAATGACTGTTATCATTGTAAAAAAATACATTGACTCAAAAAGAAAAAAGTCACTCAAATTTAAACTCAAAGTGCACTTGAGTTCAACTCAAGGTTACTGTTCTTTTCGGTCAAAGGAGCACATCTCTGTCATTTGATGACGTAGAAAGACAACGAATGCCTTGTTTTCCAATCTTTGTGTTTCCTTTGCAGAGTTTAACCCTATAAGCCTGAAAGAGAGGCTCGCAAAGCGACCCCTTCCACATCTCGTTTTTTTAGTTTTAACTTTTTGCTGCTTGATCGATTTTCAGACGCTTTGGCACAGCTGTTCTTTGTTCGTTGTCACATGCTTTGACCCTAACTAGGTGACGTCACAATTGATGATGTAATCATAATAAGTCACGCAATTTGTGTGTTGACTGCAAAACTTTAACTTTTTGCTAAAAACTTACTAAATTCCGACAATGTCACATTTTGAAGTACAAAAATTCTAGTTGTCTGTTGTCAATAAGCAATGTTCAAGCTTTCTGTTTTCGTTTTCTTACGAGTATTTCAAAATTCAAAAGTTAACAAATACCCTACAATTTTGCATGCTATACCAGCTACGGGAGAAAGAGCGTTCAGTGTTTCAGGAGCAAAGGAATGGAATAGTTTACCAAAAGAACTTCGCGAAATGAAATCCATGCACAACTTTAAAAACAAAGTTTTTATTTTTTTTCTAAATATAGATAACAATAAAAATGTCTGTACTTTAGCTCCAAAAAGTTTTAAATCTTAATCTTGTTTTGAACCTTTTTACATTTTTCAGCATTTCTAAACATTTGGATGTTTTTAATACTCTTTTGATATAGCCCCTTTTACAGATAGATTTTAATTTGATACCGGTGGATTTTTAATGTAATCGACTGATCGGTTTTATCAGGTTAAACAAAGTACTTATTCTTCTTCTTCTTCTTCTTCTTCTTCTTCTTCTTCTTATTATTATTATTATTATTATTATTATTATTTATATTATTATTGATATTATGATGAAGATGAATTAGCTGAAAAATTGAAGCTGATTACGACAATATCATATGTAATTGTGCATGTTTTTGCTTGATTTAGAAAAATGTCATGAAGAATTTGGTCGAGCCATGGTTTGTATAACCAATTTCATGTTTATCATACCTAACCAAAAATGCACTCTTGAATTCAAATATCTTTTGACTTGAGAAACTTCATTTACACGTTGACTCGCTGGAGTTTCCCGCGCTCTGGAGACGGCACTCCTATAAACATTTTGGTGGGAATTTTGTAACGAATGTGTCTAACGCTTCAATTTCTCCCCTTTCGATTTTTTGTGATAAAATATTGACAGAAACTAAATTGTCTGCGATTTTGTTTGAAAACAAGACACTGTTGCGATTTCGTGAAAAATCACGACAGTAATCTGTGATTGGCTGAAATCAGTTTTTCAGGATTGACATATGTCAATTGAGTTCAAACTAAATGACAACCAAACATTCCCCCAGAATATAATCATATCAATATGCAACGATAAAAGCTAGCACTATGTAACTTTCTCACTTTTTCTACGGTTTGGTAACAAAACAATTTTAGTTGATTGATCTATAGGTGTGCGATTTTTTAGCAAGTTTCGGCAAAATTATAAAACTTTTTTCTGTTTTTCCGTACATTAGACTTATAACACTTCGATCGTGCACGTTTTTTAAAAGAATGTTTTTTCCCGTGCCAACGAGATCAATGGCCAGGGAGATCCCCCAACCCAGAGGTACAATTACTGGCCGCTGCACTGCAAGTTGTCTGGTCAGTCTGCGCGGCTCTAGTCATTGACAAAGCAAACATTCGTTTTTTGATGCCGTTTTTGCTAGAAAGATCATTTACTACATATTTATATTATTTAGTAACTGTTTTTTTTATTGAACTCATAGATCTAATCAATCTAGGGTCACCTAGTCTAGGCCTCACATTTCTAGCACCTTCAGAAATTAGGACGACTTTCTTACGATGCGAAAAACTGAAAAGTTTTATGACATAATATTGTGGCATATAAATTTAAAAAGTTCAAACAATAAGTCCTTGACTAGTTAATTAGACTAACAGTTTTGATATTGCTAGCAATGGTAAAAAAAAGTTGAGAAAGGCACAGGCCGACTGCCTTTCCCCTTTTCTCAGCCCAGCAAAGCAGGATTGATAAAATAAATTGATAAAAATAGATCGAATTAGAGGAATACACCTCGTACAAAAGATTTGGTGATAATCACCAAGTAGTGCAAGCGATATAATCAGAAAAAACAATAATTATTTGTATTTATTCTAAACACTTTTCCTGTTAATGGTAGCCGATATCTAATGCGGCTAATAAGTGGCGCATACAGCAACCACAGATTCCAAGTTATTTAAGAAATGGTCCATGCTTGGCGTGCGTCTATCGAGTTATGGATACACGCGGGAAGTTGGGAGAGCACGAGAGAAGCGTTTGAGTGGC
>JAOBRG010304312.1:0-15724 GCA_027574985.1 Umimayanthus nakama
ACAACTCAAAACTGTGCGATTACAGACTCCAAACTGTGCAATTAATGCTCAGACCCATCTGCTGGGAACCAATCAAAAAGCAGGATTCATTTGTGATTTTAAAATGTTTATAATTAAACGTAGTGCAACACATACAACACAAATTGGCACAACACAATACGATACAACAGAATACCACAACATCCGTTATACAGCTATACAATAAAGTATGAAGAACAGCACGGCAGGGCCAAGAGCGTACAGTCTTTACCACATCTGTTACAACACCAACAACTTAAAAGAGAAACATTTCTGCCAAATGTTCGGTGAAAACAACACAGTCAATTGAGCTAAACTTGTTGTGTGGCAATTGTGACTAGAACTAATCATTTTTTATGCTTAACTAGAGGAAACTGGAGGTACAGCGGAAGAAGACAGTGGTGCGAAGACAACCAGAAAACACGGAGAGAAGCGAAAACAGAAAGATAAAGTCGCGGACCGTAAACCCAAATATATATCTCAAACTCACCGCTATCGTGGGAAAAAGGCTAAAGATTCCACTTCCAGGAAGAACTGATACGCATTTAACAGGAGTCAAGTTATCGACTCTGTTTTGTAAGACTTGTGTGAAACATACTTCACTGCATTAAGTTGACGCGATTAAATCCTAAACTTAATGGCACATTGTCGGTGACTGATGATTTCTCACATAAGATATATACCATAAATCAAAGAGTAAACTTGATGACAGTCAGTTTGTAAGACTTTATACTGGAAGCTGGGAAAAAAATCTCTGAAACCTTTAATTGGTCTCCGGAATTGGTCCTTGTCGTTTTCCGATGACCGCAAACTACTTGCGTACACATTGAAGCAATACCTTTGGTAATAATCTTTTTTGTATCAATTCACTCAATCTATTATCAAAGATTTATAAAAATGTTTTTATTTAAGTAGCTTAAAGTTCTGGCCGCCAAAGCTCTACACATGCCTTTAACTTGAAGTTCTTGCAGAGGAACAAAGAACGGTATCAAAGCGTTAAAACCAAGTAAATCAGTTTCTTAGTTTTACCATCTACAATTCTTTTTTCTCGCATTTTACGATTCCTGCAACAACAATTAAGTAAATCATTAAACTGAGATTTTGAGAAAATTTCGTTCTACAGACTTCTTTTTATTCAAAATCAATTCGCTTTTCCATCTGACTGTGGCCGAGGAAAAGCTTTATATTTCTATAGACTTAGTTTGATTTTAAGATAGAACACGTCCACATGTTGGCGTATGTATATGTAAACAGATACCCGCTCACAGGAATTTATAAAAAAAGCTTTCAAAAAATAATTAAGTCAGCTCTGTTTTAACATTTACATATTTATTTGTAGTATTTTCGAATCTCTTTTAACCTTAGAAGGAATAAGGTAAAAAAAGATACATGAAGGCATAAGGGGGACTTTTGACACAATTCGACCGATTGACTTGATCTTTGGTATATATAAAAAAGTTTCTATTGTACTTTCAATTAATCGACACCAAGTGGTGTTTAATTGGTTTCCATGGCAACCAAATCAAAATAATTGACGTCATTGCGGCCGCCATCTTGGATTTTAGAGTTTTTTTAGATTTTCGAGTTGAACACTGAAAATGATGAGAAAATAACACTTAGCGATTGGAATATACAAAATTGTAAGAAATAATGTGAAGTTGTCAGTATTTAGTATAAAAGTCGCATTTTCAGTTGCGTGACATGTTATGATGATGCCATCAGTCATGACGTCACATAATTAAAGTCAAAAGAGGTGTTAATAAACAAAGAACAGTTGTGCCAAAGCTTTTGGAAATCAGTTGAGGAAGAACATTTTTAAGCCATAAAAATTGAGGTGTGGTCAGACTAATTACTATGACAACCTTTTATGAAATAGCTGCATATTTTGTCTCAATCTGCCTCACACCTACCGATTTCTTATCGGCCGACGTTTTTGGAACAATTATGCATAATGTCTTTCCCGAAAAGAAATTTTGTTTGAGACTTGTCGAGAACTACCAGACATGGGCCGATTTTTGACAAAAATAAGGGAGCTTCCCGACAAAAATTGGCTCATGTGTACCGGCCTTTGCACGTTCATGTCGTTTCGCTGCTGTTATCAGTCAAATCGGGTCACTATAAAAGTTATCTTCTATTTTGAAGAATCATAGCTGTTTGTTAAATAACTGTACATGCACGTGAGAGTCAAGTTACAAACTCAAAATTTTCAGATTTTAAACAAGTAATTTAAGTTGATTACTTGACCTTCACACGCACGCAGTCATTAACAAGAAGTTCAAGCAGCCACGATCGCCAAGAGGGAATGATCGTCGAGTTTAAATGATGTAGCATTGTTTGAAGAACAACTCCAAATTAAGATATTTATTTTATGAAGGACACCAAAAATGCAAGGACTAAAGACACAAGCTCTTGTAGGGAGAGGGGACAGAAGATGGGGGTGGGGAGGTGGTCGGAGAAAGGAACTCGGAAAATTTTTAATAAATTAAGTGAAGCTTTTACATAATACCGATTATCTTACCACTTACACTGGCGTAAAAACTGTTAAAACTAACGTGTCTCTCCTTCGGAAATAAATAGTTTGGTAAGAGGCTTTTTTTTAAAAAAAAGTTTGGTATATACGTGTCGGATACGATTAAAAGCCAACATATTCGTTTTGATTGGCCTCCTATATCAAACCCAGAACAAATTAAGGAAAGAACAGTTTGAGGCTAAGTTTTATAACAAAATATGAAATATCAAGCCTTGTCTACAGCGGTTATTATTTTAAAAAAGAGTGATGCATTGATTTTTGTTCCTCCTAGCATTGCATGTACTGATACTGTACTACATGTATAAATAAAGAGAGTGGTTCTTAAAAATTTTCTCGCAACGATACTAGCTAATTGCAGCAATTCATTAACAAAATTGTTTATTGTAATATGATCTACGTTACGTTCTAACTTTATTTTTCCTTAAGGCGAGTTTTAATGCGAATTTCATGTAAAAGGACATTCGCTTCGCTAACGTACTTGAATGGAAAATCGGTGTTAGTAAGAAGAATTTTGAAATATTGTCATTGCATGACGTACTCACATATTTAAACGGTACATGTAATGAGAGTTTTAAAGAACGTTTAATATTTCCATCACGTTTCAAAGCATGTGAACGAAACTGAACTATCATCGTTAATTAACAGAATCACGAGGGAAATTTTGCAATACGTCTAACAGTTTGCGAGTATGGTAAACGAGAGTTTTTACCGGAGGAAAATTTTGAACTAAGCGGCATACTTTAATTTGAAGTGAATTTCTCTGCTAAAGCTACGACAATGCAAAGGATCAAAACTTCCACAATTTTTATTTTCTTGCCGCTTGTCAAAGCAGCCAGTTTTTATTAAAACATTTGCATAGCATAAAAGATAAAGAAAACTCCGTTCACTTTGATAGCCTTTGAAATTCTAAAATGAACAATGTACTTTTTAAATTAAGCCCCCATTATTGAATTCTGGACTGAGTAAATATTTTAAGATAAACCATAATTTACAGTGATGCATACAGTCATTGAACGTTTTGACGCAATTTTTTCTACTCAACCTTTGCTTCGTTTTATGTTTAAGTGAAATAGTCTTCGAATCCGGGTTGTATATATACCAACTTAGGTTTTCTTACTCCAAAGAACTGACTGAATTAAACTTGTCAACTATTAATTATATTTATTTAAAATGCAAAGAACAAGTAGTCAATTGCTGCCCAATTTAAACTACACTCTGTTTTCTTAGTAACTAATGTTTTAGGCAAGCATTCAGATATTTTTAGCAAATTAGTCTGCTTACAATATCCTTCAATGCTATTGGTATTGCTTTTGTAACAAGGCCGATAAATTGGATCAAAGGTTTTGGGGCTACAAGTCAACACATTAATATATGGTGATAATATAGATAGTGATCAGCGTGTTTGTTGCATTGCAGTACAGTGTATACAAATACACTTTACAGTTTTATTAAGAGTTTGTACAAAGGAGTTCAGCTCCTGAAACTGAACTAAGAGAACTTTAGACCGATAAATTATGAAATATGGAAGTACCAAATCTATCAGTAATTCTGCATCTTCTTTTCAATTATGTTGTAATTCTTGTATCCATGAGAAACAGTCCTCAAGAAGTGAATACAACCGATTTTATACTAAAAATGCACGTCATCGGCGTTTTTCGCTCCAACAGCAGCTACGGGTTCATGGAAGCAATGAAATTGGTAAGAAAGGAATTGAGAAAGACCACTTGTGTCCGATTGAAGGCCGCTATTGTGCAGCAAGGAGACAATGAAGACATCACAACAGTCGCTCGTGCAGTTTGCAAGAAGATCTCCAAAAAAAGAGTGATTGCCGTCGTTTCGGATCAGAGAAGCAAGTCATTACAACTCATGGCATACATCATGGGGCAACAGATGATTCCAATTTTTGGGCTGTCATCACAAGAAGCTATCTTATCTAGAAAGGTTTGTCGAGTATTTACAATAAAATGGAGTCACACGATCATGAGAGTTGGTCGAGAATCGAGTGATAGGTGCTAGACGAGAGTTTTGTCCAACTTTCTTGCTTTGTGGTCAAACGGAAATCAGAGTTGATCACGACCAACAGCTAAGTGATTATAAATTGTAACAAGACTAGAGTTTGTTCAACAATCTTGCTCTGCGGTAAAAGAGGCTGAGCGAAGTTGACATGAGTCATAAGACATTCAGCAATTTTACAAAAACTCTCCTAAAATGAAACATATTCGAGAGTTAATGAAAATTCGTAAGGGTTGACCTGAACGAAAACAAAAGTTTTGATTTTTGTTATCTCTCTTCAAATATTCCACTCTGTTTATTTAAAATTTGAAGTTGGTGTTTAGAACTTTGATGTCAACACATTTTTACGAGTTATTCAAGTTTTGTAGCATGAGGAAATCTTCTCTTGTTAAAACAACCAAAAACAAATAGACGGACTTCAGAAAGTACTTGACTTTTGGGGCGGCATATTGTTTTTTGGCCTCTGTGATACTATTGGCAGCGTGAGTATTTTAAAATTATTATTATCAAAATATATCATCGCAACTATCCAATAACATTTTGTCGAGATCTTAATTTGGCGAATATAGGTAAACCGTATAACCGTAAACCTGAAAACCGCCGGCCATTCTAAATGAAATCTCGAAGATGAAGTAAAGAAAAAGGAAAGACTAAATTTATTAAGAGTATCACATTTACAGCAACAGGATGTACTCTCACATATGGCTTTCTTTTCGAGAAGTATGTAAGATCTCTAAGTTTCTTGAGATAACATTTCAACAGGCTAGGAAAACGTTTTAACGTTTCTGTCCACGCACAGTAATCGCTTCCTTTTTCTTGTAATCAACCGCATGGCCTGTGTTATGATGTATTCTTTAATCCTATTATGGTGAAGTGTTTGGCCCCTGAGCCAACTGACACTTCAAATCAAGCACACAGCTTACTTACGTACTTGTCTAACATGCAGACTTTTGCATATGATTCAGACACACGTTACTGCACACCCTCACACACACACATACATGCTATTCATTCGAAACAACATTGAAGCTCATGGATGCCAAAATGCAATAACGTGCTCAAGACAACGTCTCAGGCTAAGACTAAGAAATGAATGATTGTTTTTATTGATTTTGAAAATGAAACAGAGAACAACTAGTAAATGTCGCGTACAAGCAGTAAAACTTTGCGCCTGCTTCTAATAAGCAGGCGATCGCAATGCATTGAGTGAAAGCAGAGTTTTGGCAAAGCGTTTAGTTAAATCCATATTGTAAACGTTTTAATAGCTTCATTAGGACTCGCACATATGCTTTAATAGAACATGATAATTTTGTTTTAGTTACGCTAATCCAACCATTTTTTCAATCATAGTTATACATGTTCCTATACAAGATTTTTTTTAATTCTAGTCTCAAATAATCTATTCATTTTCTATTTTATGAAATTCTACTTATTAGTCCTTATCTGATACTGGTGATAAGAAGATTTTTGAAACCTGATTTGTAGATAATAGTACTGGTAAAACGACACGAAAGTCTTCAATGTTGTTTTGTATAAAGAACATGCATACAAAGACTGTTTTGGAGATTTATAACAAGTTAGAACCCTTTTAGCCCTATATTCCCTTATTTCTGTACATACTTTACATGCACTCGAGTAAATATACATAAATTTGGCTCTATTTACCGCAATAACTAGCAGAGTTTTGAAGTTTGACAGTTTTAAGGTTGTAGTTCTTTTAGCGTTGATTTTAACAATCAAGGTTCAATTTTTTAAAAAACTTCATCCTGCTGTGCATGCAAAGAATTCAGCACTCTTAGACGCTACTGTCAACGTAACACAAATATATACAGGCTCTATTTACTAAATTTTGGTCTAACTTTAACTGATTGATAAATTACTTCTCCAACGTGCTCGACACAGGTAAAAACAAGTTGTAAATCAGTATCAGTGATGCCAAAGTTTTTATTTCTTTATTTATTCTTTGCATTTAAAACAGTTTATCAGGTGCATCAAATCAAAAGCACTAATAAATGCATTAATTTGTCGTGTATCTTGTTGCTCATTTAAAGGATGTGTACCCGTCATTCCTAAGGCTTGTGCCTTCTTTATCCCAGCAAAGTCATGTGATTACCTCGATCTTGGAAAAACTATTGCTTTTTGACCGTTTTGTGGTAATAGCCCGCGGGAACCGGTTTGGACTTGCAATTACTCACGAATTGCAACTGATTGCGACAACCAAGAAATGGAATCCTATTTTGACAGTAACCTTGTCGGATGAATTTCATCATCAGAGTGAAAAGGATGTGCTTCCAATCTTGTACAAAATCGAGTCACTCCAGACATATGCTATAGTCCTGCACTGTACATCGAATGAGGCAAAGGTGATTTTTACAGTTGCAAAGAGACTAAAAATGCTGGATAAGTACGTATGGATTGGGTCTTCAGCTGTTACTGAGAACCTGCCGAGCATTGATCCGTTTCCAAAAAGCTTTGTGAGCTACAACCTTAAGACAGCTCTAAAAGAGCCAAATACGTCTTTTAGTCTAATAGAAGACGCAGCTTCTGTTGTTTTAAAAGGTCTGCATAGCTATAGTGGTTATAAAAGTGACTACGGAAAGAGTATCAAGGCGTTCGAAGAGGCGTGTAATTGTGAAGCTAAACGCGCATGTCATTCCAGCGGTAAAACTGCTAACGTGGAGTTTATGAGGTAAGATACCACTTCAATTCAATTCAATCAGTTATTTATTTTTAGTCAATAACGTGGGGAGAGGTCGCCCTCATTTCCGAGCCAAGGGCTCATGTTAAAACACGCTCGACCTACAATCTACAACACCGGCATTAGCCTACTCCTATCGATCAAATGTGTGGGTTCTTTTAAGTCCCCCGATAGAACATTAAGAGACTAGACCAACGGCTTAACGTCACTGTCCACGGACAGTGTGGCGAAAGAAGGTCTTCCAAAGTTCAGCCCTTGACCAAGCCGGGGATTGAACCCGGGACCTTAGAGCTGGTAGTCAGAGATTTTACCGACTGCGCCAACCTTACACACACACACTCTTCACACATTCACCCACACACTCATCACTTAAATTGGCCTTTACCGTTGTCCTATATTCCCTCAGCTCGATGTAAGGCAGCCCTACATTGTTCACTGCAATCATGTTTGGACGGAAGTATTGAATGATGTTGGAAGCAAAGGTTACACTCATCAATTCCCATCCAACATTCACAAAGAATTCAATGGATCTAACAATTTGCATTCAACAGTATTGAATGGTTTTGGAAGAAAATTTTGCACCAATCAAACCCCATCCAATATTATTCAAAATGTGTTCAATGGATCCAACATTTGAACTAAACGAAATGAAAATGTTGAAAATCAAAGTTGCATCATTGAAATCCTGTCAAACAATATTAACAAGGTGTACGAAGGACTCAACTTGTTGCATCCAAGTAATATTGGATAATATTGGAAGTGAGAGTTGGAATTTTAAATCCCATTCTACGTTATTCACAAGGTGTTCAATGGATCCAAGATATTTGTCCCCTAGTATACACTTCATTATACCTTTATACGTAAGCCATTTAATCTCGTTTTGAAAAATATTGCAGGATTCTAAAGAACACTTCGTTCCACGGCAAGTCTGGCCTCATTGAATTTGATGAAAATGGTGACAGGAATTCAATGGGATACAATTTGGTATACTCACGTAAAGATGCTTTCGGCAACGTTGGTCTGGTTACCATGGGAACATGGGACAGAGCGAATGGTATAAACATTCAAGATGACTGGCACATTGACATGACTGGGAACGAATCTAACCCTCTTCTAAAGGTAGTTCAGTTACTAAAGAATTGGGGTTTTAGATTAATTTTAGGAACAGCTGACAGACAGGCTTATAACGCGCGTACGAGAAGACGAGAAGAGAGGAAAAAGAGATTAAGGGCAAACTGGTTAGTTTAAGGTGAATTTTTTATCTTAGAAAGAAAAAATGATCAAAGCACTAATAAGAAATTATTCCTATTACAGCAAGATGGATAAATGTGTTGCTACAGTCCAACTTAATCCATGAAGAGAACGAAATGAAAAACTTATATCAGAGTGGCCTTAAAGTGTAATGCTATAACTTTCTTTGCAAATAAGTCTCTTAATTCAAAGTTTTGTAGCCTCGGAATAAATGACCCTACAAAAAGAAACCGAGAGCCACAAACCAGTTCAATTGCCACTGGCGTTTTTCAAACGAAAACGAGAAAGCCGTTTAAACTAGTTACTAAGAGATTTGATCGACCAATTTTGTTAAGGCTTATCGTTTTATCGAAGCTGATTGGGTTGTAAATGTCTTCCTTTTTTTGCAGTTAATGAGCCGAAGAAAAGTCCGAGTGACCACGATACTGGAAGAGCCGTTTACAATGTACTATGATGACATACTGGAGGACGGAACACACTGTGATTCGGGCCAGCGGTGCACTGAGTATGTTCAGCAGACTAACGCAAAAGGCATGCGTTCATACAGCACCAAGACACACTGTTGCGTGGGGATGATGATTGATCTTTTGATGATGCTGAAAGACAATCTCTTCATCGACACAGAGATTCATATAGTGAGAAAATGATTATCAGTATTTTCACACGCCTTTTTATAACAGTAAATTCCTTAAGTAAACCATACCTGCTTTGACTCTTAAACTCCTAAAAGTGAAGCGGGGATAACAATAGTTTGGTTTGGCGCTCTGTGTGATTTTTCTTTCCAAGGACACATTAAGCCTAGACCCACGTACGCAACCTTCTTTGCTCAACGAAAAGACAATGAACAATCCTGCTTAAGACATTTATGCTTGTGCAACGGCTGACTTTCAGTTTTTGATGCAAAATTCCAAGTAAAGTTTTAAGTTGTTTAACATTTTGCACTTACAATTTCCGTGTTATAATGCTTCGTGCAACCTATTACGAAAGAGCTATATTATTGATGCTTCGCACGCCCTCAACAAGCAACAACCATCTATTTCTACCACACTAGTCTCTTATAACATTCTTACTGTTTTCGTTTTGCATTTGGTTTAAGATATAAAGAAAAATCAGAGTATCGACTGGTTCTTTTTTTAAGTGTATTTTAGCATTATTTTTTAATACAGCTTTAAACTACCCAGATCCGAGATCCAGCATGCTTCATGCGTGCCATCTTGTTTTTATAAAATATTAAAGAGCACAAATTCTTATTCACAGAATATTTTTTTAAAATTCCTTACTTATGCTACTTGATGTGCAAGCAATTTAGATGTAGGAACTCAGGAAAGTTCACCAAAACATTTCATGTAAGAAGCAGTCAACTGCTAAAATGAATAATGTATTAGAGGAATTCTTTCAAGTTGTCATGGAAACGTAATATTTGGTGGGACTGCAAGGGTAGGTGAGTTGAAGTGTTGTTGTAACACCAGCTAATAAAAACGTGGCATAAACCTGTTTGAAGAACGTAGAAGATAGCTTTCCGTTGTACAGTAGGAAAAGACAGCAAATGTAGGTAGGAACAACATAAAATACAATTCGCTTTTCTCAAACACTGAGGTGAAAGATGGAAAGTACGGCTCAGTGGTGGATTCGGCCACCAACACTTGGAATGGAATGATCAACGAAGTCCTGACGGGTGAAGCAGACTTAGCGCTAGCCATACTGACGGTGACGGAGCAGAGGTCACAAGTAGTCGACTTCACAGATTATTTCTGGCCAGCTGGTAAGTAGAAAACCCCGGCCACATTTCTACATTCGTGAATGATGTTTCAGGAAATGTAAAAAGACCCATACGTGTTGCGGTTTTTATGTTCAACAACGAAGTTCATAGTACTTGCTAGCTAGCCAATGAAAAGTGATGATAGGTTTTCCATGTTCTAAACTTGAAAACTCAAAACAATGAGAAGAGTCTGAAAATAGTTGCTATTTTGAGTCCTTTTCGCGTATACCAGGTGAATATGTTCACTCTATTCTGTGGTTTTCAGCGCGCATTAGCACAATTGGACTGAAGTAGCTAAGATGTTTGACCGGGTTTCAAACCTTAAAAAAGTGCCGACATTGTTGTAGTTCTATGCAAACGGACTCAACATTGTGGGCCTTACATTTATGCGTGTTGTTCGCCAACAAAATTCCGTCCATTTGCTTAGGCATTTACGGCGTACCAGGACCATGCAACAGAAAGGTGGAGTGTCAAAAAACTGCAATAAATGCAAAGTACTTGCTATCTTTCTCGGTTTCACTAAACGTTTGGATGCAAACTGGTATACAAAGCTTTCCGAATTATCCAGTATGTGACTTTTACTTCTCATTGGTGGTCCACTATATCTTTGGTCTCAGGAGCGAACGCACACAGTAGGTCTTGTGAAAGATGACGTAAATATTAGTCCAGCCTTGTTAACGTTTCATTAAAAATGGCAAAACGAGCTAGAATTTTTTTTCCAAAACGGGATATTTTTTGAAGTGTAACGTTTTGGAGTTTAAATTGCTTCCCATAATAGTTTTTAAATTGTTGCTGTGTAATAATTTATACTTTACGAAGTTCCTGGTTTTGCAAAAATTCCTTATTGTGATAACATGCTAACGGATGTTGAGCTACCTGGCTTGGGGAAAAAACCCTTCCACACTCTTGCATTAAAGAACTGGCTATTTCATTAAGGATATCAGGCTCATAAGGTCTATTTCTTCTATCGGAAAGTACTTCTGAAATATCTAATTTTTTCTCTCAACAGGCATATCGATTATCGTTAGCGAGCTGAAGGAAGACCGGCCAATATTCGATATGTCGTTTCTCAACCCCTTTTCAAAACACCTCTGGCTTGCTGTGTTTGCAACAATCGTATCCTTTGCAGTCTTGATATGGTGCATGGATACCGTAAGCCCTTATGGAAACCGCTTGAGATTTAAGCCTGGCTCCAGAATAAATTCTCGGAGCTGCAGAAACCCGAAAAGGAATGGCCGGGAGAAGAACAAATTCACACCCATAGAAAGCGCCCTGTACGCTTGGAGTGTGTATTTCCGTACCAGCGGGTTTGTGAAGATTCTTCCCAAGAGCGCGGGTGTGAGGGTGACGTCCATAGTGTTCGGAGCGGCCATGCTGATTATATCTAACAGCTACACCGCCAACCTATCGGCGTCCCTCATTGTAGACGAGTATAAGTACCCCACAAGTGGAATTCGTGATCCAAAAGTGAGTACAACAACAACAACAATCTTTATTAAAGTTAAATCAAATTTTACAAATTACACACCACCTGCAAATAGCAAAGCTAGTCGAGGCAGGTGATGTGTTCGGACGGCTTAGATAAAAAACAAAACAAAATATAAATGATATAACGCAAAAAGAAAAGAATATGCTAAAAGAAACCCATTAAAAGTTAAAGAAACGACATAGTTTGAACAATAGTCCGCAACTTCTTCACACAATAGTTTGAGGGTGATTCAATGAATCTTTTTAAACTTGCAATGCTTTTCCTGAACAGCCGGTATTTTCCCATTACCTGAGTTCTATCCAACCTGCGTCCACTTAGCCGAGGCAAATTGTGACGTCATGCTAAAGTAATTATAAACCTATGTATGGAACAATTGAGACACCCTTCACTCGGAGAACGAAAGATCTAAATGCATTGATAAAAGCATGGAATTAGTAAGAGCCAACGCAAATGGCCCAACTCGCGCAGTTTTTAAATAAACTGACACAGTTTGAACTTCCATCTCACGACTCACTTGCTAACTGCAAGTTACAGGGTATACCTTCACGTACGCATACGCTGAGAAATGGCGATAGTCGGTCAGAAGTCTGAATCAGTTTATCTGCACAGATAAAACTTTTTGCTTTTATTATTTAGTTGGATTAACTGCCTTTAGAAATGGCGTACTTTGAGGAACACTAAATAGTTAGTTCCTGAAAGAGAAAAACCGGTTTAAAAGTTGCTAAAATGCTCTTCTTCCCAAATAATCAAACCCTTTTTTAAGATTTTCAAGGCAGCCGGATTTTCGTTTCCTCTGCCCCCCCCCCCCTTTTTTATACTTTTTGATAAGCCCCTAAACTAAAGCTTCGCCGAGAACGCAAACTGTTTAAAGTCTCCCTTTTGACAAGTACTCATAAGTTTTAAAACATACTCAGATGGTTAACCCACCCGGCCACTTCCGGTTTGCTACAACAGCTGACAGCAGCGTAGAAAGCTTCTTCCGGTGGAGTAATGATGCCAATTTCCGGCGGATATACCGGAACATGAAACCACACTGCACAAAGAACATCTCAGATGGAGTGTTTCAGGTCAAATCAGGGTCTGTACACTAGCTTTGTTTTTGCTTTGTACATTCTAAGTGAGTGTCTGATAACAAGTCGTTGTTGTTGTTGTTATGTGTCATTGTTGTTGTTGTTGTTATTGTATAGTTTTCACTGATTGCGGTTTTAAGCCCCATATTTATTGGAGTTAAATATGATCACTGGAAAGCTACGCACTCACCTGTTATGTGTTTTTCTGATTTAAGTGCTGGATCCTCATTCCAGAATCAGCTTTATCATAAAAACTGCATAAAACTTGTTGGTTTAATGTTTAACCGTTTCTCTGACTGATTTGTTTTTTTCCTCTGACACAGGAAGCTGCAAGCTTTTCTTGCAAGCGAGACAATTCTCCGATATTTTGCAGCGAGGCAGTCGGATTGCTCTTTAAAGCTCGTTGGTCAGGCGTTCGGGCGATCGGGATTCGCTTTGGCTTTGGCAAAAAAATCTCCGTTGAAGCAAAGATTCTCGCAGATTATACGAGAAAATAGGGTAAGAATGGATGTGAAAAACGTGTTACCTGTACTTCAAAATGTTTTGAAGATTTCCCAGTACTCCTCGCGGTTACCAGCTTCTCTGTCATATTATATCTTCAAAAGTGTTTTATTCGGTTGCATCCGGTGAAACAAGTTTCTAATATTTTAAATGGCTTTTACTGGCTTTCAAGATATTTCGAATTGTTCGTTGGAAAATCTAAGGCTACAACTTACAGAGTTTGGAAAGAAAATTTTTGGCCTATTTACAGCCCGGACAGTTTATGGAGCAGTAATAAACTGTTCATAATTTTATGCCTTCTCAACCGCTATACAGACGAACTGCCATCCATTTCTGACTCCTAGCATGCGGGGCAAACGAAATTAATCCCTGGTTAAATCCGTCTGCGAATCAGTGCGAAAAAGCTTCTTCTTAATCTTGCTGTGTGGATCGATTATAAGTAATCAACTCTGATTGGTTCAATTTCCCTTTCAATCTTACACGCCACGTGATTCTCCTTCCTCTTTTTTGTGGTGACACAAAATATGAAATTGTGTTGTAATAAAAGCGTGGACTCGATTGTTCAAATCCATTTCCTACACGTGAGCGCAACGAATGGGTGTGATATTTATTCTATAGACAAGAAGATCCGTTACATATCTCCGAATGTCCATGTGTTATTATTTTAACTGAAGACCGCAAGCTTACTTAAATGCAAAGGTCATAGTAACACATGACAATCACCGATTAACACGTAAAAATATCTTATTTCTACGTATTATTAAAATACTTTTATCTCAGTGGCAGAAATCCCTGTAAGATACTGAAGCTTAAATAAAATAAAATTAATGATGATGTAAACGTAAGGAGTTGCTGTTATTTTTTTTGTTCAACAGAAAACCATCAGTCAGATGTATCACAAATGGATACCAGAAACATGTTTAAAACCACAGAAGTTGAACGTTATCAACGTTAACCAGCTGAGTGGCTTGTTTTTTGTTGTATTTATTTGTATCATGCTGTCTTCATGGCTTATGGTTGGCGAGTATTTGCTGAGTCGTTATTGTGGTAATGCGCTTTGTGTTGATGATAACACATGCCGTTGTTGCCATAGTTACAGAAAAGAAAGTTCGGAAAGAAAGCTTGGCAAAACCGTAAGCCCTCGGACGAAGCGAAAGGATGAACGATTCACAACGGCAAAATATGCGCAAGCGAAAAACATAAAGAGCGAAATCGTTATTATTGACAGTTATGAAGAATAGTTTGAGCAGAAGTGGAAGACATTGAAGTAAAAGAATGTTACTTTTGAAAAAAGACGTCAAAATTGCCATGATAGCTTCGTGCCAACCAATCGGTCAAGCTATGGTGAGCAAAACGCTGGCATGAAAACGAAAATCCTATGTGCTGTAAAGTATTCTGAATTCAGATTTGGAGGCAACTTGGAAAATGTTTAGAAGGCTTTAACGCTTTTTAAAACACATATTGAGAATAACAATACTCCAAGAACTAACTTTTTCTTTGAAAAAGACATTTAAAAAAGGAGTTCTGGAGTGAAAACGTTTTTGCTCTTGACTAAAACTTTAGTGTTCGTTGAATGTAGACCGTAATATAAAGGCTAACGCCAAGAGATTTAGTTTGAAGTTAAAGCTAAAATAAACCTGCTTGATTAATTGTAACTGACATTTATGTCTACAGCATTATGTACTCTGATTCAACCCTCAACACCACCATTAGCCTTTACTTTTCGAGACGTCTGTCAGTTCTTTTGAGTACCCTGAAGATAGTATTTCAAGAGGTTAAGATAGCATTTAAGGAGACTAGCTTAAGTATTAGGACACCACCAAAAAGCACTTCAGGCGACTACATGACATTTTTTGATGCTAGAAAGAATTTCAAGAGACTAAGATTGCAAGATGGTACTTTTAGGAGGCCAAGACAGCATTTCAGGTGGCTAAGATAGCATTTTAGGAGACTAAGATAGTGTTTCAGGAGTCTAAGATAGCCTATTTCAGGAGTCTAAGACAGCATTTCAGGAGACTAAGATAGCATTTCAGGAGACTAAGATAGCATTTCAGAAGGCTTAAATAGCATTTCAGGAGATTTGATAGCATTTCAAGAGACTAGACAGCATTTCAGGAGACTAGACAGCAATTCAGAAGACTAAATAGCATTTCAGGAGGCTAAAACAGTATTTCAGGAGAATGGACAGCATTTCAGGAGACCAGACAGCAATTCAGGAGACTAGATTGCATTCCAGGAGACTTAAAGAAAGCATTTCAGTCTAAAACGGAGGCTAGGTTTAATTTAATTCCCATTTCAGCAAAATGGATACGTATTCTTTTTTATTATATGGCTGACTGATTTCGCGTGCTGTGATTGGTCAATTCCAGGTCCGTAAGTTGCCGTACGGACCGCT